>JAYKTE010356735.1:0-10928 GCA_036873565.1 Xipholeptos notoides
AGCCAAATCCATGAAATGTTATTTCACTCTAATCTTATGAATAAACCAATAACAACCTTTTTTTCTTAAAAAAAAAAGAAGAGTATATTATTCTATTTTTATAGAGGACAGCAGTGGGAATGATGTCATGATAACTTATCTGCATGAAGTCGGAGTTCCTTAGAGTATTAATATTAATTAGACTCCTGAACACACACCCTGATAAAATGACTGTGAAAATCACCTTCCGTTTTGATGAGGATATAAATTATATTTACTTGGTCAGGCCAAGTTAAGCACAAGGCCTCATTATAACCCTGGGCTTTTGTAATCAGTATTGCCCTTCACCTAGATGAATTACTCTCCCGAGTTAACGAGCCTTATCTGCCCGAGACAGCTGAAAGTTATTATTGATGAGGATATAAATATAAATATCGTGAATGAATCAGAATCCATTTTTTTAAAGCTCACAAGCGGATGTGGAAGAGTAATCAAAAACAAAATATAATGAATATAATTAGCAATAATAATTAAAGTAAACAGAATTAACATACCGCAACAAAAATAGAGTTGGGAAGAATGAGTTTTGTTAGGTCTCTATTATCTCCGATTCTGTGAAAGTGGGTTTAATACAAGAATAATAAAAATGTTTGTTTGTTTGTGTTTTACGGCTAATCAACCATTTTAGGTTATTTAATGCCTAGAATAAAAATAGAGTTGGAGAAAATGAGTTTTGTTAGGTCTCTATTATCTCTGAATCTGTCAAAGTGGGATTAATACAACAATAATAAAAAATATGTTTGTTTGTTTGTGTTTTTACGGCATATCAACCATTTTAGGTCATTTAATGCTTAGAACAATCATTTTTGATGAACATTATTTTTTGTCCATGCATAGTTATTTTTTAATAACACAGTATGCACTATTTAACTCATAGCTGGAGGGAAAGTTGGGATTCATACCTTTCCCTAGAGTATTAGTCCGCATAGATAAAAATATGTTTGTGACGTTATATATATATGTATAAGTATATATTTAAATTCCAACAGTATTATAAATGAAATTCACCGTATTGTTTATGAATTAATATCAATAAGTTCTTTGTAAATTTGCATATAGGACTATTTCATTCTTATTAGAAATCATCAGTGCAACTCATCCAATTCGAACCCATGTATATAGTAGATAACCATCTATTCCATGTCGACACTATGCATATATATATATATATATATATATATATATACACACATATATTTTGTATATTTAGGCAGAATATCATTATTCAGATATATTTTATTAAAAAGAACTTTAATTTTCCTTTTTAATATTTTTTAATGCAATTTTTTCTTGCTTCTTAACAAGAGACTTAGTAGCTTGATTGAGTGTCTTAACATAATTTCCAAGCTTTTTTCCAAGCGTTTTTGGTCTTCCTTGACCATCTTCAGGGATTGACATTTTTTGTTAGTTACATTCTAGTTTTTATTGTTTTTATCTGATGTGTTTATTTTGTTGTCGTAGTTAAGATGGATTTTCTCCTCATGTTTTTTATTTGTGTTCTTTGGCGTTTTTTGTAAAACAGTTTTTTATTAGAATAAATGTAAGATTCTGTTGCTATTGTTAAAACACGATAAAAACTCAATGTAACTAACAAAAACTATTGCTATTTATTAGAATATATGTAAGATTCTGTTGCTATTGTTAAAACACAATAAGAACTAGATGTATCTAACAAAAACAATTGCTAGGCCACTGCTTTGATCTAATGGAAATTTTATACCTGTAACTTATCTACCTGTAATCAATACAACGCATCATAGAACAGTCATAAGAAATCAGTTGAGAATTGTAAAATTTGTAAACGTATTTTTCGGACTGCTGTCCACATCCATGTTATTGCGGTCTTCATAACATTTCAGCCGATTAGCCCTCCAGCCGTCTTCAGGTGATCGAACTTGGGAACCTTCTTGTCGTAATCGGGAATTACAGAATTTCAAACTTAACCCTTTATTCAAACCACGGGGGTAGCCTGCTCTCGTTCTGTTAACCATGACCGGGTAGAGTGGTTTGAATAAAGGGTTAAGTTTGACATTCTGTCACTTTCGATTACGACAAGAGTTCGATCATCTGAAGACGGCCAAAGGGTTCACCAGCCGAAACGTTGTGAAGTTAACAATGATAAGGATGAGAATAACAGTCTGAAAAATAGATGTACAGATTTATGAAGCCTCATCCCAAGGATTCTGAAAAAACATTTTTGATATGTATTCAATCTCATCTCAGTGTAAATTACTTCTCTATAAAACGGCTAATATGTTGTTAAAAAAAGTTATTTCCATTTTAATTGTAGAACAAGACTAATTTTTGAAGTTGATAGATCTTTTAAAATTTTCTTTTCAATTTTCCCAGATAGAAACAATAAGAATTGAACTGTCAATCTAGATTTTGTCGTTTACCCACACTTCATCATGTGACTGTAAATCACAGATCGATCAGGTCTCTACATTGTGAGTGATTTTTTTCAAGTGGCGACTAAAAATGATAAAACACTTACCTTTTGGCAACTTTTTTTTCACCAAAAATCTTCCAAATACCAAGTGAAAAATGTCTTTTCAACCATTTTTAATTAACCTAGCAAAGTCAAATTAATTAACAAAATAAAAGGTTTAATAGAACAAAATACTTTATTTTTTTTAACAAGGCTGTTTAAAAAATGTCTAAGGAAATTCAACAAATTTTTAAACAGAAGAAATAATAGTTCAGAGTATAATGGATTATTACTTTTTAAGAATGTTAAATTTACTTTCGATATTTCAACTACTGTGGAATTTGGAACTATTTGTCAGGATTTGTTTAAATCTACAAATGTTAAATTTACTTTCTGATATTTCAACTGTGGAATCTCCACTGGATCTGCTAGTTTTGAACTATTTCTCAGGATTTGTTTAAACTTAAGAATGATAAATTTACTTTTTGATTTGTGAATAGCAATCTTCGATTAAAAAAATCCTTAAATAATTTATTTACCTCTTTAACAAAAAATAAAACAAAAAAAAGCCCCTCCTCCAAAAAAATAACCAATTATTCTCTATTGAAATGAATTTCATAAACATTTAAGAAATAGAAAAAAAATAGTGTAAATGATGGAAAAAAAAACAAAATTTTTAAATTCTTAAGTCATATTGAAACAAATTTTATTTGAAAAATCCACCTATTTTTGGCATTTTTTAGATTACAATATATTTGAGAATTTGATAGAATTTTATGAAATTTAGAGAATCTTTCTTTTAGGGAAAAAAACTGCAAAATCTAAATTTTTTAATTTAATTTGAATGAATTAAAAAAAATTGAATTTTAAAATTGGCTAATTTTATAAACTTGATTATTTTTATAAATTAAAATAATTTTTATAAACTAAAATAAATAACTAAATAAAAGTATGAATTTAAAGATTATTCGTTTTTTTTCATAAAAAATTTGAACAATCTTTTCCTAAAGGCTTAATATCTATTCTTTTTCATCAATTATTTTTCATAAAAGAAAAAAATATAGAAAATTAAATTTAAAAATACTTTAAAATGTCAATAGAATTCAGCTATAAATTTAAAGACTTGAACAAAGAAGATCAATTAAAGGCATCCAGTTTTAAAACAGGGAGGAGACGAGGAGGAGTGAGAGAAAGGAAGCAACTTAAGGCAAGGCCAAGTGAGGTAAGTCCAGGTGGGGTGAGGCCAGGTGGGGCGGGGCGACTTAAGGCCAGGCCAAGTAAGGCAAGTTGAGCTGAGGTACGGCCAGGTCAGTTGAGGCAAGGCCAGATGGGGCCAGCAGAGGCCATGTGAGTGAGGCCAGGTGAGGAGAGGCAAAGGAGGACCACTTAAGACCAGGCCAAGTAAGGTAATTCCAGGTGAGGTAGGGCCAGGTGAAGTGAGGCCAGTTGGGGTGAGGCCAGATGAGGTTGGGCTAAGCCAAAACATAGAAGTAGCAAGATGTGAGTTATTCAAGTGGAAATATTTGTATCATATAAATAAGTAAAAAAAAAAAATGTTTTTACTTACAGGGTAGATATCACACAATGTATAAGGTTGATTTGCTTGGTTGATTTCTTTTGTGGAATATTCACCTTTCTTGATAAACGGCAAAGCTTTTGAACTATCAAAAATCAATGAAAACCTCAATAAAAAAAAACAAATAAAATAAGAATTGAAATTGATCGTCTGAATTTATCAGATGAGCCTTGGTTATTATCTTTTTTCTAATTATTAGGACTTCTCCTCTCATCTTTGTTGTTATCTTCACAATGTTTCGGCCGATATAAAGGAATGAGGATAACCTTCATGTTGATATTTCTAAATGTCAATCCTTTATGTCAATCTGTTAAGTATTCTTAATAATTTCTGCTTGCAGTTGGGGTTGAACCTGTAATCTCCAGATAAATGTTACATGAGCTTATATAAACCAATTTCTAGGAATAAATAATAGACGGTGCATTATCGTATAATTATGGGTTTAATTCTATCTTCAGATCGTAACATTTAGGAAAGGCTACAAATGGATTGACATAATAATGTGTCCATGATAACAAAATGGGAACAGTATACCCCTGTGGATTAAATAAAGAGTGAGATTCACAGTTCCAAGAGGATTCAAGTGTTTCTAGTTTCAAGTAATGCTTGGAGAAAGATAAACATTTTAGATTTAGGAGGATTCTAACAATTTTTATGAGAATAAAAGTCAAAATAATTTGAATAATGATAAGAATTTAAGTTTTAGAAATGTTTCAATAAATGTTTGAGGAGGTCCACTTGGGAGACTAGTGGATAGGCTGTTGGACTTCGGAATCGTAATACGTGAATTTGAATCCCAGGTTGCGTTCATATTTGGACTAATACCTTTGGTAAACGTATGAATCTCCCCATTCCCTCCAGCTTTGAATTAAAAAGGGCATATTGTGTTATTCAAAAAAACTACATGTGGACATGTGGAATGTTTCTCAAAAATGATTGTTCTTAGCATTAAATTACCTAAAAAGGTTGATATGCTGTTAAAAAGAAACAAATAAACAAACAAAATAAATGTTCAATGGAAAATTCCAGAAGAAGACTAACTTTTTTCCAAACTGACGAAATTCATAAATCGTCAAAGTATTGTCGACAGAGAAGAAGAATCCAATTAATTCTCTGAGGGCATCATGGCAGTTTCTGTTGGGAAAAAGATAAAAATGGAGAAACAAAATTATTCAGGAACTTTTCCTAATTCTACCTTCTTTTTCAACACTTGTATACACACACACAAATAATCACACGCACAAATAAGCACACGCACAAATAAGCACAAACACAAACATACACACATATTCATTTATATATGTAAATTTTTGTTGGACATATGAGTCGTTCAGAGTAACAACCCAACAAGTGCCAAAAATAAAAAAAGAAAGAAAAAGACAAAAAAAAAAGCAAGTAGACAATGCGTCCGCATCGTGATTGGCCAGAAAACAAATAGGAAAAATAATGGGTGTTTATTGATATCAAGACATATGTATAAAATGTAGGAGAAATTATATAAACGTTTGTTTATATTTGAAAATAAAGGGTTTTATCTTTAAAATTCTTCATGTTGTTGATGGTAAGAGTGCATATAAACAATTTATAAGCTAACAAATTTCCAAATTTAATATTTATTTTCAAATATAATATTTCCTATTAATATTGTCTGGAAATATCTATTTCCTACATATATATATATATATATATAAATATATGTGTGTGTGTGCATATATATATATTCATTCAATGATGTAGAAGTAGCAAATCTTACCGTGTTAATATTCTTACTCCAAACCTAACCTTTTTTGAAAGTAGATTTTCAGTTGAGGAACCATGAGTTTGGATGCTGGGAAATAAAAAGGAGAATGTTGCAAATATTTTTGGTATAAAGCTGGGTATGGGTATGGGTATGAGTGCAAAGATTGGACCGATCCATTAAATAAGCAAGAAAATAGAACATTGACGAATCACAGAGCAGAATGGACAAAATGTCTTTATTTTAACTCACCCAAGGGACTGACCAATTAGTACTTGCCAAAACTCAGTACTAAGAGGACCTATTTTACAGCTACAAATTGGATTATTATTATTATTCTTGCTACTGCTACTGCCATACAATACAATTGAATCTGTTACTGGATTATTATTATTAAATTCATTATTACTATGAATCAAGTCATACCAAATAAGATGGCTCATGGAACGAATTAAATTTGTATCTTGAGGTATCACTGTAAATGTTTATTTTATTTTTACCTTGATTCATGCAGAAATCTATTTGCCCCCCGAGGCTGATGAGCCACATAGGTGTGTGGCTCTGTGGAATATTTATTCTGTTCAGGATCACAGATGACACTTCTACAACAAAAAAAATAAAACATTTACCATTTTCGTATTCTATAATTATGAAAAATAAAGAAATTCGAAATCACGAGAAATGAATGAATTTTGTTTCTGAAATGAGGATCGGCAAATAATATTGTTTAGATTTTGGGGACTTTTGTTCTCATTTTAATTGTTGTGAAGCCAGTTTCTTTAAATGTCATCTGAGAAGGTACGGAGGCCTTATGGATTGTGAAGTGTAGATAGTCCTTGATATGTAAGCTTGATGTAATGGAATGATTTACTTCTGTACAACCAAATCACTCTTCCATGGGACTGGACTCAAATAGCAATGATTACAACTAACCTCTTTCCCCTGAGCCTTCTATTCTATTATTCCTACTTAATGTCCTTAAGGTCCAGTTGATCATGGGCTTGGATATTGTTCTTTATCTAAGTAATGTATTCTAAGTCAATTACTCTTGTGTACCATTGAACTTAAATTGTTTTAAAATTAAAAATATTTCTACAATTTTTTAAAATAAATTTTTTTAATTATGTCTACTGACAGATGTAGCTGTTTAATCCAGCACCCAAACAACGTCGGGTAGATTTGCTAGTTCTGAATAAAATAAAGGCTTATTGCCTTGACGCTTAAAAAAATCTTTAATAAATAAATTATTTCACCATTATTTTCAATGAAACTTTCTATTGGTAAAAGATAGCTGTTACACTTGTAGAAATATTCTTAATTTTAAAACAACCTAACTTCAAAATTCCAACTTTTTATTTGAACTAAAGACTTCTATGAAATACTGTTTTTTGACATCTTTTATCATTATCTGGCTCCTCATTTCAGAAATTCTAACAAATTCAAATTTGGTGACGACCCAAATTCATGAGTCTTACCTTGATAAATGGTCAATCATAACAGTTTCAATGAGTTTCTCTTTCTTTTTCTTATTTTCAGACATTTCCTGTGAAATCAAAAAAGATTGACATGTTTTTTAGGAAGGTTTTGTGGGTGATTTTTCACTTCCTTAATTTAACAGTGGAAGCGATGTGGGCCAAGGGAGTGTGAAAAGAAAAATGGATATTTAAGCATTGATTTTGTAAATGCAGAATATTGTTTGAAAGGGGAGGCAACTCATCAAAAGTTTTCTCGACTCAAGAGGGAGAAAAGATATTTACCGCCTCCATCTTGTTTTCAGCAAAACTAGGAGATGAGATTTTCAATTGAGCCAGGCTTTGTTCCAAGAGTCTGTCTTCTTCATTGATTCGTTTCTGATCCCCATTCGCACAGGAATCGGCCTTTTGCACATTCTTTGAATTTTTGATAACAAATATCAGATTAGAAAAAAAAAAAGATGAGAAATAAATACATTATTGAATAATATGGGTGGGATGTGGATCATAGCCTTTTACCATTAATCTGGACAATGAATTAAAAAGATGCAATTAACATTTAATAAAAAGACATAGATTGATTTAATTTTTTTCCCATTACCCTGTCTGGTGGTGAATGCTGCCGATGGTGCTAAGGGTAGCAGTACCATCATAGCCACCAAAACTGTGTTATCACCCATAATTGGTGGCTGATGAGGAAAAGCATTTGAAATCGCATGTTGTATGTAAAAAAAAAAAAAAAAAGAAGCAAGAGAGAGAGAAAGAGAGGGTGAAAATAAAGAGAGAGGAAAAGAGAGAATTTAATAAAAAGAAAAGATTTCTAAATAATTGGAAGAAAAATTTTTTCTCAAAATCAAAACAAAGAATTAAAAAACGATTTTACTTGCTTTAAACAATAAGTATTTATAAATAAATATTTAAAAATAATTAAATAAATTAAAAAACAAACTAGTAAGCCTCCCAAACTCACTTTCATTTGGCCTTTGTTTCGATAAGAGTTTCTCATCTCTTCTTTGTACTGTTTATACATATCTTGATACTTTATAGATGGGCCAGGCAAATCTTCAGGCACAACTGCATCATCCCAGACATTCTACAAAAGTAAAGTGAAATATCATGAATATCTAATTGCAAAGCAAGCGAACATCAAATTCACTTCTCAATTCCTAACTTCCTTCTTTCTAGAATTGTTTTTTTCAACTCATTTTTATCAATGATGCATGCAAGGGCAGACTGAGCCATTGGTCAATTGGACCATGCCTGAAGGCCAGGCACTGCAAAGGCCTGGTTGCCGATAAAATTATCAAGGATGTTCTTGTTATACACTCTCGTGCACGTATCTTGTCTTATATTGACTTGTCTTTCAAGAAAGACAAATCATAAACCGTTGGGCAAAGCCACGATTTTTCACAACTGTCATTTTGCTTTCTCATCCTTTGCCTTACTTCTAAAAAAGTTATATTTTTCAACAAGTTAAAACAAGATGGAAGAAAAAAGAATCTGACCTTTTTGACTTGGACTGGAGTCTCTGGAGATTCTTTAAAATCCAAACCTAAACTCGGAACGTCGGGATGAGGACCACACGTTGAATCTGACTGGAATAAAATTCAACAAAATAAACAACCACAAGATTTTTTGGATAATTTCTTGAAGAAAAATAATAGTTTATGTAGGAATGATGGATTTGTAATGGTATAAGGTAGATAACTCGTATGTATTTTTCTAGATATATACGAGCGAGTTATACCCCTTAGACAGTTGGCTGAAACGTAGTGTAATAACACCTAATCCAAGATGAGGACAACAGTCCGCTAAAAAAATTACTGAATTATAAAAAGCCTCATCTCAATAAAATTCCTAAATAAATATAACCCCTTAGGCTGTTTAGTATGATGAATAAACAAGCATTTTACACAGCACCCACCACAGACAGCTCTCTGTCTCTCTCCTCATTTATTTGCAACACATAAAGACACAAAGCATCATCACTTGCTTAAAAACAATATGGAAACTTAAAGGGACAGGATTATTTCTATTTCTATAATTGGGGACTTGTGTGTGTATGTGGAGGGGGGGTATTATTATAGTTTGTCTTGTGTTCAAACTTAAATAAATTCATCTCTTATCATTAGTGTTTTGTCTAGTGTTATCAAATTTAAATAAATTGCTTTCAGATAATTCTTACAAAGCAAAAGATCCAGCATTAAATATCCTACAAGGAACATTCTATATCAATAAACTAAGAAACCTAATTAGAGTTTCTTCTACTGTTATGACAATTCATCTCTTACACAAATATTATTAGGGTTTGTTGTTAATAATAATAATAATAATAATAATGATAATAATAAACATCTAATATTGTATATCATTTTGATGTTCCAAATCTAATGTTCAAGAAGAAATGCTTGCTCAGATGTAATGTTATTAAAGATTTGTAGTAATAATAATGATAATAATAATAATGATGATGATGATAATGATAATAATATTAATAATAATAATCACTCGTGAGAACATCATAAATAACCCAAAAAGTAATAAAAAAAATGTGTGTAACTGACTGAAGAGGTGGAGGTCTTGCAGTCCCAGACTGCAACGTATCCAGATATACTGGAGCGCAGGAGGATATTTATTGTCACTGTGCCTTCGGAAATCACCACCACACGTTGGCAGAGTGGGGAGACTCTGCTAATGGTGGGTGTGCGAAGTTGACACAGAGAGGTGAAAACCCAAGGTGTTGTTTCACCATACAGTCTTTGACTGAAATGGCACGGCATCTACTGGAAATCAGAGGAGACTTGTCGTCACTTTGACTCCAGTAAAAGCCACTGGTTACTGGGTGCGCAATAATAATAATCGTAATAATAATATTAATCATGATTAATAGGCAAAAAAAAAGAGATCTTAGATTTGATTTGACTAAAAAAAGACTTACAAAATATTTCCATAATTTATTGTCATAAATGGAGTCGTTTGCATTTTGTTCACAGCTGAAAAATTAAAAACCAAAAATTCAATTATTTGATTGGAAAAACGAGAAAATTATTTTAAGGAAGTTTTTGAAAATTGGAATTTTGTGAGTGAAGAAGCCATTGAGTCTTTTAACAAGCTCAACTCTTTACATGACACGTTGTTGTTAGATAGATAGAACTAGACTGATATAGATAGATAGAAAGATACATAGATAGACAAACAGACAGAGAGATGAAAATCTTTGATGACTCTAAATATCCTGTAATAATGTTAAAACCTTTTTTTGTTTTCATCGTAAACGTCATGAGGATAATTCTTCTTCATTGTGAGAATAGTTTTATTTTTTTCTCATGTCTTGATTCAATATTTTATGGCTGCTTTCTTTTACATGTTTTTGAATGCTTAAGAAATGAACTTGAAAGTCCGTTATTTGAACTTACTCAATTGTTGAAACTGAAGCTGGAGATGGAGTCAAATCATAATGATAGAAACCAGAAAATGGTTTTGCTTTGTTCTCCGTCTCCTGAAGATATCCCAAATCCAAAGATGGAACCCTGAAAAATAGAAGCGAAAACTCTTTTTAAATAATCTCAATATTGACCTACTAGGTGAATGTGACAAGGTCAAGGAACATGGTGTTATCAATTAATGATTGTTAAAAAAACCATAAGTTAGTAATTAGATTTTATAGAAATGGAA
>JAYKTE010356846.1:0-10928 GCA_036873565.1 Xipholeptos notoides
ACAAAATTTAAATCCCTGAAGATGGTCAAGGAAGACCGAAAACGTTTGGTAAGAAGCTTGGAAATTATATTAAGACACTGGACCCAGCTACTAAGTCTCTTGTTAGAGAACAAAAAAAAATTGAATTAATATATATATATATATATATATGTGTGTGTGTGTGTGTGTATATTATAATAATTTTATTGAAAATTGCATTTGAAAAGACTGAATAGACTGTATTGTAGAATATTATAGAAATTTACATTTGAAAAGACTGAATACATTTCATTGTGGAATTTTAATAAAAATTTATATCAAAGAGTGACTTTTTTAAAAATACTGTGCTGTAGTTCATTAGGATTACCAGAGTCTATAAAAACTTTTTTTTTTTTATTGATTAATGTTTCTCACTCCAAAAAGGACATTTCTTTTTCTTCTTCTTCTGACTAAAGATCTTCACAATAACTAATCCATCAATAATCATTTTCCAATCGGCCTGCATAGGCAGACACTCATTGAATTGTTTTTTTTTATAGCATATTGACCTGATAGGAAGACCTCTATCAAAAAATGATTGTTCTAGGTATTAAAGGTTGCTATGCTATAAAACAAATCAATCAACTGATTTGAGTATAGAAAATTTTCTGTAAGATTTAAGATATAGAATTCCTTTATAGAGAACCAGTTTAAATGGTAGAAATAAAATAGTGTTTCTTGTAGAGAATTATTTAACACAATGTGCAAATATTCTCTTCTTTGATTGGCCCATCTTTTTCAACCCTAGGTATAAATAGAATGGTAATGTCCATACCCAGTTGCCATTTGACCAAAAATAGTGTAACAAAGTTCAAAAGTTTTTTTTTTTTTAATTTTCATACATTTTGACCTTCTGTTTGACGAGGCAATGAAAAAAAATTGGCCCGCATAGAATATTGTTGTAATAGAAAAACTTATCAAACTAAAGTTTATGAAAAAATATCTTTACTTACCTAAATTGTATGCATATGTACCAGGATAGTACATGCTGCAATTCTTTGATTTTGGCACTTGAACAATTTAACGAAACTTCTAAATATTTTGCTATTTTAAAAATCTCTTTATCTATTTTTTTAGTTCTTTTTTTAAAATGCTATTTTCAAAAAATTCTTTCTTTGAATTAACGATTTTTCTTCCGCGTTGCTGGTTTCTATGTCATGAATGAATCCCATGCATGCATGCATGCATGCACATACACACACACATATATATATACATTCATTTATACATTATAAGAATTAAATTTTCTTTTTTTTACCCTTATTCTTTATGGAAAAAATCTTCCTCCAACGTTTGACTGCACATTCTCTGAACAAAATCTAAGTTATGTCATACTAAACGGTTATTCTTGTATTTTCTATCTTTTGCTTCTTTTTTCATCTTTTTCTTTTTTTCATCTTTTTTCTTTTTTTCCGTCGTTTTTTTAATTTTTTTTCATCTTTCATTTCTTGAAATGGCTTTTATTTGTCAATTTATTTGAGACTCTTGTCTTAGCATTTTTTTCATTCTTACACTCCTTATGGGTTTTGTAATCAATTTGAATGATGCTTTTTTTATTTGTGTAACTAAAACTATATCTTCAAAAACAGAAGCAATTATCTCCCCTTTGTACTTTTTTGTTAGTACAGTAAGTCTGCATTTCACAAAAGGAATATATTCCTCAAAACCGAAATAAGCGAAATAAGTGTAAATTTAACTGGGTATTATACGTATTAAATAGGAATATGTTCCTCAAAAACCTATTGTAAAGTGAAATTAGTGTAAACTGAACTCATTTTTACATGTATTAAATAGGAATATATTCCTCAAAAACCTGTTGTAAAGCATAATTAGTGTAAAGTAAAATTAGTGTAAATCAAACTCATTTGTAAATGTATTAGATAGGATATATCTACTTGGTCAAGCACAAACCCAAGTTAGGCACAAAGCCAGTTTTACATACCCTTTATATCACTGAGCTTTTTGTAATCAGTGATGTCCTTCACCTAGATGAGTTACTCTCATTGAGTTAAGAAGTCTCATCCACCAGAATTTTTTAAATCAGTGATATTCTAGATAAGTTACTCGCCCGACTGATTTCCAACTCCAGTTGAATTTAACCTTTATATGGCCATCTTAACATCTGTTAAAAAAAAATAAACAGAAATATTTTTCGTTAAATTGATATTAATCTTTTAGATTTAATTTTTTTTTCATTTTAATGAACAAAAAATATATGTTGAAAATAGATTTTTCAGTTTTGGCAGGAATTTTAAATATCGTAAGTGCGTTTTTTTTGTTTTTGTTTTATTGTAAATTGAAAAAATGTTAGTAATTATTAATTATTGTGTCTGCGAATTTATTGTAAACTAAACTAGCGTAAAACATGAACTTGCTGTACTTTGCACATCTATGTGTTTTCTGATTTGTGCAGGTGTGTCCAATGGTGTGTCCGCATCTGATCTGATTATTGATGTCTATTTCTTGAAATGATGATAAATGCCAACATAAATTTATCATTTTTCTAAGCCATCAGCCTTCATCATGTCTTCTTTTAACATAGTTTTCATTCTCCTTTGCATGACATCACTGATTTTGTCCTCTTATGCCCTGAATCCCCCCACCCCCGCCCCCACACACGCACTCATGGATTCCACTCTCCAAGATTTGGCTCCTACCCCACCCCACCCCACCCCAGTTTCTCTAAGAAAATCTCTCCCAGAAATAGTCGAGACAAAAACTCAAGAGACAGAGAAAATTGGGAGCCAGGCATGGGGAAAACCAAATGAATACATTTTTGAAAAAAAAAAAAAATTAATTGTATGTTGGCAACCAATCACAATGAAGATTTTTCTTTTCTAATTCTTTACGAGAAAAGAAATAATCAAAAAGCTTTAAAAGTAATTTTGTTTGTCTTCTGACGTTTTGTAACATAACGGGAGCACCTCCCTGGCGGGAGACCTCGGTCGTTCGCTTCGAAAGGTATTTAACTTAGACCAGAGTGTATAATACGAAATCTAAGAAAGTGTGCAAGGAAAGAGTTTTTTCGTACTTACACACTTTCTCGGCTTGACAGGGCAGTTTGCTGTTCTTCCTGCATTCGGGGCTTCGTCGGTGTCGTGGGTTCTGCCTGGGGCCCCAGAACGGTCCACTCTCAATCCTCCTTCATTATACCAGAAAATAGGGAGCCAGGCATGGGGGAAAACAAAATGAATAAATTTTTGAAAAACAAAAAAAATTAATTGTATGTTAGCAACCAATCACAATGAAGATTTTTTTTTTCAATTCTTTACGAGAAAAAATAATCAAAAATCTTTAAAAGTAATTTTGTTTTGTGGATAAAAAATGTTTTATCCCTTCTGAATTTTTTTTCCTCTGAATATTTAAAAAAAAATTAAACCTTTTTTATTTGTAATGTAATGATGATGAGAATGGAGCCTCCCATCGACTTTGATGTATGATTGTTATCAAACCAGGTATTGCTGTCAAACTGCCACATAAAGATTTGTTTTTAGTGGTGAAGGCTTGTGTAGCACCATTCACACTTCTTAGAACTGCTGATTACACACAATCCAGGAAAAGGTTTGCCACATGAACAACAGCCTCGGATTTTACATCAGACTTTTTCCTTCTCCTAGATTACTGTCTTTAACAAAAATTAAAGGTGCATCTATCTCAGCCATTTAACTGCATACCCAGACACTAAACTAGGTCTTCCCACATCCTGGTGCAAGTTACAATACCTGGTATTCTTAAGTGGTCACCCATATAACTACTGAACAGGCTTGGTGTTGTTTAACTTTGGTGATAAGATAGGAACTGGTGTCTCCAACATGATTTTAGAGAATGATTCTCAATATATATATATATATACATATATAGAATATCTTTATCTCACCTCAAGAAGGCCAAAGAATTAATGGACTGAAATGTAAATTTAACAAATATAACCTGGGTAGACAAGACCTGTAAAAAACACTGATTCCAAAAAAGTCTACAAAAGTTATGAGCAGGTAAAACTGGCCTTGTGCCTAACTCGGTTTGGTCCTCCAGCATGTATATATGATAGATATACCAATATAATCATTTAATATTTTCAAATAAGAGGTTTAACCATCAATTATTAATCATAGACTATTATTTAACATGGTCATTAATTATTGGTAAACAATTTAGAAATTATGTCTTTTTAATAAAATGTCTATTTTTTCTAAATTAATATAATCAAACTAGCCTTATAAACCATGACTTGTATATTTACTATGAAAACTATTATCGTTATCTTTATATTTGTTAAATTTACTATCCTTGAGTTGAGGCTTGATAATTTGTATATTTATTATGTAGACTATAGTCCCCATCTTTATATTCGTTAAATTTATTACGATTTTGGCTAGTTTATCCTTTGGCCTTCTTCAGGTTTTCTGTTCATGGTCAGAAACAAAACTGCCCTTTTATGATCTTTTGTCATGTTAAATAAATATACAAGCCTTATCTGAAAGATAATAAATTTAACTAATATAAAGATTAGGACCATTGTCCACATAATAAATATCCAAATTACCAAGCCTCATCTCAAGGATAGTAAATTTAACAAATATGAGGGTGAGGACTATAGTCAATATAATAAATATACAAAATATCAAGCCGCATCTCATGAATTCAAGAAAATAATTTCTAACTGGGTTGTCTTACCCACACTACACCATCCTCACCTTATATAAATGATGATGAAAAAAAATGCCACAAATACTAAAAAGAGAATAAGTGATTATCATTATAAAGCCACTTATACCAGTTCCATAAGCTTACCTTTGTGTCTAATCTCACCTGAAGCAGTTGTATAATTGTTTATTTACATTCAATTAGTTTTCAAGTAACAGGTGAACAAGAAAATCAGTAATGATCTAATCTGTTCTCTATAGACTTGATGTATTGTCTATTATTGTTGGGTTTGCTTCATTAGCTCTTTAACTATTTATGACTCACAGGGTTAATTAAGCTCTACTTATCTTCTGATACAATGGCATGACTTGACTTTCTTGACAAAACCATTGGCATTCATTTTGATGTGAGAGAAAGAGGCAAAGACCTATACAGCAAGGATTTGAGAGGATCTTTAACATCAATGTACTTAGAGACTTGATGAATTAATAAATAGTAATACAGATTTTAGTAAAATATGTGTCTTTTCTCAGATATCAGACTAAAGTGCATGAATTTTTTTTTATCTCGCTCCATTGTTTATAATACTTTCAACACATTTTGAGTTAAATTGTCCACTTACACCTGGAACCCTCATTTTTTCATATATGCGCAGTTTTTCACCTGACAAGTAGGAGATGAAACTGGTCCCGACAATGACAGCCATCTTTCTGGGACAGATGGTCAGGGCAGAAGAGAAAATTTGAAAGGGCTTTACTTACTGTGAAAGATTTTTCTTCTTAGCCTTCCAAAGTTGTGAAAGGGGTCATTTCTTCATTCCTCTTGTGTCTGAGTATATAGGGTGTTCCAATAGCTAGGACAGAATTGTTTAATTGATAATTAATTATTTGTTATTCTTCTTTCTTTCATATTTTTTCTTCTTTTATACATATCTTATCTTGAAAAATTAAACATGTTTTTATGGAAATTTTTTTATATGTATATTCTTTTATTATATATATATATATATATATATATACATTTTATCTTATAATAATAATAATACAAAAATAATATTATAAATGCTTTAAAAATACCAAAAAAGTTGCACCCACACATTTAGATAATAATAGAACAACTGTCCTATTCATATTAGAAAACATTTGGTAATTCTATTTCTTCTTTTCTTAAATAAAAGATTATTTTGTGTATTAGTGTGCCTGGCTTTATGGCAGTCATTAAATTAAAAATGAATGATCCATTTAAATGAACAATAAATTTTAAGTTGTGCCATCATTTTATTGCTTTAAATAATTTGAAAGTCTTTAATATTTTTTGTGGATTTAAATTACATTATTATGTGAGCTACAAAACTTCAGCTCAATAAAGGGAATTCAGTTTTGCTATATTACACTAAATAAATAATTTTTTAAATGTAAAAAAAGAAAAACGAATAATTTTTCATGCATTCTCGTGATAAAAATCTCAAAATATTGTAGAAAATCCCCCAGATCATTACAGCATTACTATGGGATCTCACATCAATTACTAGGTTCTCGTGCACCTAGCAACCAGTGATTTTTTACTGGAATCGGTGACAACAAGTCTCCCCATGAGCTCCAGCAGGCTCTGTGGCATTCCAGTCAAAGACTGTATGGTGCAAAATCTTTGTTTTTTGCCCCTCAATGTCTACTTCATACACTCACAATGAATAGAATCTTCTTACTCTGTCAATATCTGCTGGTGATTCCTGGCATAGAGTGATAATAAGTCTTCCCTGGCACTTCAGCATATCAGGATACCTTGCAGTCTGTGACTGCAAACCCTTTTATCCAATACTTTACTATTATCACTATTATTACTGTGGATCTTCCTGCTGTACACAGCTCTTGTCATCATTTATCACTGTTGTTGGCAATCGTTTTTCAATGCATGGATAATTGTAGCTTGGTTATGCATGTGCCTTTCATGAACAACTATGTGGCCATTTTTGATGATGGAATTTGTCACATTGACAGGATCCTCTGTATTTTCACCATTATGTGAAGCATTAGCTCATGGAAATTGAAAATATAGAGGAAATTATAAACAAAATACAAAAAAGTAACATTTTTTACCATGCAGCATTTTCAGTAAACTTTAAAAAAATTATTTAAGAGCATAATACTTACAAATTTAGATAAAATAAATAAATTTAATTTTTATTCACAAATGATAATCTTTTGTTTAATGACTGAAAAAAGCATATAAAATTGTATTTAAGTTTTTGGGTCTTAGCAGTTGTGATTATTAAGCAATTTCAATGGTTTTCAGTCATAAATAGCCAATTTTTAAAAATATCTCCAAAGAAAACACCACAAAGGATATAATCTGAACTATACATAGGTTTTTGTGCTTGGTACTCCACTTGCCAAGATTGATTGCGTGAGAGCAGAGAAAAACATTGTCCTACAGACAGACAGGGTGTCAATTTATGAATAGAAGTGCTTTTATTTGGTACCACGCTTGCCAAGATTGATTGCCTGAGAGCGGAGAAAAACCTCATGCAGACAGATGGAGAGAATGTCAATTAATAAATAGATGTTTTTTTTTTACAAAAAGCTGCCAACTCAAATTTCATTTGTTGACTTGTCTTTTAATTTTGCACTTTGATATATGTTAATGCACCAGCCAATTTTATTCTTTTTCAATGTTGCATGAAACAAATTTTTACATTTATGCAGATTTTCTTTTTTGCTTAATTTTTATTTCATTAAATTCAGGGCTTCTTAAGATTTGCTTTTATTAGATTAAAAAATATTTTGTATAAAATCATAAAAAAAATTTCTGTAACTTCTAAACAAAATTTAGTTACATTTATTAATCTGATATTTCAATCTTAAACAAAATAGGCTGTTTTATCACAAAAAAACAACACTTTTGTTAGCTTACGAAAGTGGTGAGGGGCATATTTTGAAAATATTGTGAATAAAATCATTAAAAAATTATTCTGTAACTTTTCCCAAGCAAAATTTAGTTAGTTGCATTAATTAATTCATCATTTCAATTTTAATCTACAAATTGGATGCTGAAATTTTAGTGAGTTTTGTTCCAAAATCTGACCAATTACAATTCAGCTTTTTATTTACTTTAACAATATTTACAGCATCAATCATAGTTTCATTGATGATTAAGTTGTTAAAATTAAATTTTCACAACTGTGCAATATATGTGCTTTGAGAAAATAATATAGTGTTCCGGGTAGTATTAGCATTCGTTTGCCTATTTTTGTTCTTCTTCTCTAAGTGAGGTCACAGAATCAAATATTTAGAGTGATAAAGATCTTTGGGCCCATAGCCTAAAATAGTCTATAGCAGGCATGTCAAACCTGCAGGTCACATCTGGCCCATCATAGACAGGCTTGTGGCTCATGGAAATGATTTTCCATTCTCCCACAACTCATTGGCAGACTTTCAACAATGCATACAAGAAATTATCAACAGAAATAGATGTCGAGCCTCAGGAAAAAATAGTGAAAATCTTTGAATTTTTGTTGATGAATTTCAATTTTGAATTAATGTATAATGCATTTTTTGCTATTGTATTGAAATAGATGAATCTCATCAACATTTTTGTTGTATTCTTTTGTTGAACTACATGTACACTATTATTTGAATTTGCCTGTATGTTTCTTAATTGACAAAAAAATCACAAAAATTTCTGTTTAACATGTTCAACCTTTGTAGCCCTCATGATAGTAATTATCGAATTCTATGGCCCCAAGGGTACTTTAAATTTGACATGCCTGGGTTTGTTAAAAAAAAGATAACTTTTAGGCCTATCTATCCAGAAAGAAGTTTTGATTTTAAAATGATCTAATACAGAATATTGCTTGAATTTTTTTACAATCCAAAAATCTGTCTCCATTAATAAGCAGAAAAACTCTTCAAAAATTGCAAAGTACACAATAACTACAAAGATTGCATAACATGGAGACTTGTACATATCTATGATGCACTTAAAACATTTCTAATGCCCTGGCATACACAGATGCTCATGCACAATCAAAATCACACACAAATTCCAAACAGTTTAAAAAAAACATCTTTATTAATATAACAAAATCTAAATCAAATAGCTAGTTACTAAAAATAACCACATGGTCATGGTCAATGAAAACTAAAAGCACTTCAATGAATAACTAGATTAATATTTATACTAACTCAACCCTAAAATCAATTTTTTTGCTTGAAAATCAGAAAAAACAATCAGAATAAAGATGTTCAATAACGTTTAAATTAACTTGCTGAAATAACAATATCTTGCTGAAATATATGGGAATTTAATCAGAACTTGTCTAATATATAATAACTTAGTATATAATAATGCTTACAGAATGAAGACAGTCTAACCCTGTAGAGTAAATAAAGGATTGAGTTTGCCATGAAGCTTCCCAAGTTAGAGTAATACCTGAAGAGAACTTTGTTCAAAATGTAGCAAAGATAACACTAAAAACAAGGATAGAAATCAAAATAAATAATAAAGATAATGATAAAAACTCATCAAATCAATTCAGATAAACAATATCTATTTTAAAGATAACAAAGATAATTAAAAACAGTATCGGGGTTATCGACTTGGGCCAGTGGATAGGCAGTCAAACTTCGGAATGGTAGTTCATGAGTTCAAATCCCAGTCATTCCGTTTGGATTAATATTTGGACTAATGCCCTTAGGAAAGGTATGAATCTCCACATCCCCTCCAGCTATGGGTCAGTGCATATTGTGTTATTTAAAAAACTGTGTGGAGAAAAAAAAAAGAACTTTTATCAAAAAATGACTGTTCTTTGCATTAAATGGCCTAAAAAGGTTGATATGCCATAAAACAAACAAACAAAATTAACATTATCACTATTACAATTATTGCTATTGTTCATATTACTATTAATGTTATTACTATTATTGAGATTACTATTGATATAAATTATATTATTATTGATATTCATATTAATATTATTAGTATTATTGATATTGATATTAATATTATTAGTATTATTGATATTTGTATTAATATTATTACTATTATTGATATTCCTATTGATAGTATTACTATTATTATTAGTCCAGGCTATTTTAGAAACTATTGGGGATTTTCATGTGCCAAACAGAAATACCAAATAAAATAATTGTATAAAATCTCGGCTGCTTTTTTTATTATTTTGCTTTGCATGTCGCTTTTTGTGAACCCTGTGCTGCTGCTGCTGCTGCTGTTGTTTCTGCTTCTGTTGCTTTTTAGTCCCCGCTAGTTGAGTGTCATATGTTTCGACAGACCAGGTTGTTTCCTCACCCTGTTTTTCAGTGTCAGGAGTTTCCTGGAGTCACCAAACATATGTTAAGGAACCCACACTGCACAATAGAAAGGCTGCCAATTTTTGCATATGCACATTTTTTGGTAAATCTAGTCACATTTGCCAACTTTTCCAACTTTACACTACTCACCTTTGAAATGTAATTGGGTCTGTTTTGAATGATTATCACCTTTTAACTGATAAATAGATTTTATGGTATTAAGACTTTTAGTATTCACTTTTACTAATGGTTTTCAATGGTGGCCATCATCTTTATTGTTTGTTTTAACTAGTCCTAATCTTAACCCTATCTCCAATTCGAAGCAGACCCAAATACCTCTAAAAACAACTTTTTAAAGTTGAGTATTAAGTTGGTTAAAGCTTTAACTTATTGAATATGACTACATTCACCTTTTTTTTTAATTACACGACTTGCAACACAAACGCTAGTAGTTTAGGGAAGACCACAGGCTTCCATTGTAAGAACAAACATTCATTCTTTTAATGAGAATAAAAGGCTTTATTTATAAACCTACTTGTTTGACCTGTTATCCTCATCCTCATTATTGCTACCTTCTTTCACAACATTTGATTGATGAACCCTTGGCCTTCTTCAGGTGAGTGAACTAGGGAACCTTAATGTCATAATCAGGAGTCTGATAACAACATAAAGGTTCCTACAGTCGATAACATGGAGAAAGCCCTAGGGATCAGCAGCTGAAATGTTGTGAAGGTAAGAATAAGGATGAGGACATTAGTCCTAATAATAGGCATACATATTATTAGGACTTATGTAAAAAAAAACAAAATAAAATACTTTATGTACAAGTATTTTTCGGACTGCTGTCCTCATCTATGTTATTGCGGTCTTCACAACGTTTTGTCCGATTCGCCCTCCGGCCGTCTTCAGGTGATTGAACTTGGGAACCTTCTTGTCGTAATCGGGAATTACAGAATTTCG
>JAYKTE010356957.1:0-10928 GCA_036873565.1 Xipholeptos notoides
AAATAACTACAGTACTTATTTCAATAGGTTCGATAGATATAAAACAATGTATTTAACGGATGACTAATCTGAGTGGATCAGTATTTCTTAGGCTGTTGTATGAACACAATAGATAAGACTATATTCTTTGTTTTGTTTGTTCTTTTTTTAGTGTTGTTTCTTTATGATTTTATACAAAAGATATGGAAAATCCCTGGGAGAACAAAGAATCGCTTATGAAGAATGCTAGCATTGTTGGTGTAAGGGGGAGATAACCAGGTTGGGATGGAAATCAACATAAAGGAGGTAACTGGCGTTGTAGAAATATGAATGTGTTTCTATGATGAAGAAAGAAGGCGATTCTGTGTGAGTCCAAGTAAATATTTTGGAAATTTTTCTTTTCCAATATAGACACAGAGATGTTATGTGGTATATATATAAAAGTGAAAATATGTGTGCGTGTGTGGATAATCAGTCTCTACCAAATTCCTCTGTCGATTTTGGGTCTACAGACTTGAAATTTTATATATAGGGTATTCAGACCCGAGAAAAGCTTTTTAATTGGTTTTGAGCTGGAAATTTAGCTGCTAAGGGGTCAAGATTTGGAATTACAAAAAACAAAAATCAAAATGAACAGAAGTTCTGTGACTTCTGATTATGACAAGAAGGTTCCCGAGTTCAACCACCTGAAGATGGTTGAAGGGGTCATTGGCCAAAACATTGTGAAGATGACAATGATAAGGATGAAGACAGCAGTCCGAAAAATAGATGTACGAATGCAAATCTATTTGGGACTTGAACTTGTATATGTAAGTTCAAACTCTAAGCCACAGAGACTTCTAGGTGTATAAGAGAATGGGAATATTGGTAGTACTATAAACAATGACAGTTTAGTCCACTTTTGTGATTAGATAAAGGCACTAAACATCAATTAACTAAAATGGAATTGGTAGATATTACTTGTTTGAAAAATCTGATAAGTTTAGTCAATAACTTCCTGGTAAATACCTTGCATCATTTCTCCATTCCTATGTAAATATACACCTCTATTTTATATTTTATATTTTTCAACTTGAAGACAAGATAAATCAGAATTATTTTATCCTGACTGATTTGTGTGGCAGAAATTGTGAGAACATGGGCTTACCTTTGAAACGGCCTCGGTGTGCGCTTTGCAGCGCCAGGATAATGAAAAGGTTCCAAAATGGCGGCCGTGGCTTAATATAACAGTGCAGTCTCGCGAAATCACGTGTCCTCTCACACATGCATGCAAATTAGGAGAACCGTGTCTAGTATAAAAAGGGGTTGCTGGGACAGCCCAGCAGGAGACATGAAAACGAATATAAAGGAATTATTGACGAGCGACATTGCGTTGGATTGAGTTTCTGTGTACCAATTTATTGGAACGTGTTTTCTTGCAACTACAATTTGATTAGGCTGTATATGATAAATGGTGTATCATTGATCACAAACAGGCAAATTAATTACTCTCAATTCAATAATCTATCAGCCTGTTTTTTTCTTATTATGACAAGATCTCCCTATCACCAGTCATCTTGGGAAACATTGCTGTAGACTTAAAAAAAAAGAATAATATTTTAATATTAATACACAAACAACAGGCACACTTATAGACACTAGACACATACTGTTGCTGTATTCATTTTATTCAAAAGATGCATGCATTCCAATAGTAATACCACCTATTTTTAAAAATTAGTTTTTAAAAGTTGAAGAACTGGGAAGCCAGAAGAGGTACCATTAAAACGAGTGACCTTTTTTTGTCCCAGAATTTATTTTTTGTACATAGTCACCACCATTCTCAATGCACTTTTTCCTGCAATGAACAAGGCGGACCATTATTGTGTCCGGAGTGTGCTTATGACTCAAACTTCTGTTGCCACTCTGAAATCAACAAACTCATTTACTAACTTTGCTGACATCAACAGCATCGTATTTGTAAACGTTCAACAAGCACCAGTAAATGTTGATCGGTTTAATTTTTTTCTGCATGGAGGAATTCAATTACACATCTGTGCTTCTGACACATATCCATAGCAGGGGTTTTTTTTTGATAGTCTCACACTGTCAATATCTGCAACTGAGATATGAAACTTTCAGGTCATGAATGCATAAATTCAGTTGTGATAACAATGCAATTTGCAATCCTCTTTTATCCATTCAGGCAGAATAAAGAATAGGAGGTATTACTTTTGGAACGGCCTTCATGGTTTAAGAGGGGTTTTATATTTTTGTTACTGTTTGAAAGTAATTGTAATTTGAAGACTTTGTGAATTAAAAAACAATTCAACTAAATTATATTATCATTTCTGAATGCATAACACAGAGTTTGCAATTCAGACGTGTATCTTATATATATCTGAGGAATGGTTTCTATCAAACTATTTTGTCAATTTTTGGTATAGAGACTTGAAATTTGTATTTAGACCTGTTGAACAAATTCGATTTGGTTTTGAGCTGGAAAATAGCTGATGTGAGGTCAAACTTGAAAAATTAGATCTTTTCAGGGTCTTAGTGTCTGCTGTGATGGGGCTACATTAGTCATTGGTGTTATAACCGCTGTTTACTAAGATAATTTTTGGCTTTCAAAAAATTACAGCTGTTTTCTTAGAAAGAAAAAAATATTGAAATAACAAAAAGACACAGATCAAAATGAGCCCAAAAGTAGCATCAAAGCAACTCCTGAACAAGGCTGGGCAATACTTTTATAAATATAAAACCAGTAATGGGATTAAACTTTTTTTTAGAATGGGTTCTTTTAACAAAAGGTCTCAATAGTAATGAGTTTCATTATTTTGCCATTGTCTCTACTTTACTACATAATGTAGAAATTAAGAAATTTCTTTTCTAGCACTTATTCAAAGACATCCAAGTTCATGTGCATTATATAGCATATTGAAAGAGGAAAATGTTTTCAAATATTTCATCAATAACCTTTTATTCAAAAATGATCACTTGATTGTCATTGTGCTCTTCAGCTTTCCGCCCCCATTCTGTTGTAATTAACAGAGTGGATTTTTCTAAGCTATGTTTTAACAAAAGGAGTGGCACTCCCTAAATCTAAAAACAGACCAAATGAGATTAATTGAATTTACAACTACAGCCAATTATGTGACTAGAATTTATAGACAATCTAAAATTAGCAGTTTGTTTATTTGGGTTGCAATTAGCAACAGGTTTGTTGAGATCATGAAATACAATGAACAGGATTGTACAAACCTATATAAATCTACTGAATCTCATAGCTGTGAATAATAAAGATTTGTAGGCATATTAACATGCAACCAACACCTCAACTCATGACTTTCAATAAAAAATGTTTAGAATAATTACAGAATGATCCAATTCTTTTGATATGCAACACATCATGTGCCTTTTTTAGGGATCATGTTAGGAGAAGCATCATATAATTGTAAATAAACTTTCTTTTATCATAATTGAAAATGATCTGTCTTGTCTGGGACTAATGACATAACCATTAGAAACATTTATTTTTTCCAAATGAGATCTTTCAAATATTCTTTTTAAATCTTCCAAATGTAATTGACCTTAAATAACCCATAAAAGTTGATAGGTCAAAAAAAAAAAAAAATCTTCTAATATGAAAGAAATCGAAATAATTATTTGCTAAAGTAAAAATTATGTGAATAAGCAAGAGAGTTTACTTTCTCTTTATAGAAGTTGAATATATTAACTAACTTGCTTGTCCAGCTCAGCCAGCAAAAATTTGAATAAATTTATCCTTGAATATATACATTAATTCAAGGTCGCTCAATCTTTTATTCAAAGGGAACAATTAAAAACAGTTAGCTTAATCATCAGTTTTCATTGCTTATAAGAAAATATGAGGGTAATTTTGCAAAGACTTTGATTGTACTCCCTGTGGTCTCCTTGAAAGCTTTCAATCTGTAATGGTAGGTGACAGGTTGCACCATAAGCCGAAAGAGATCTCTTATTAGTAATGGGGAATAAACATCTAAAATTTCTTTTTAATCTGAGTAGATTATTTTAGATAAAAATAAACTATAAAATGTGGGGTGAAATCCAGTGCTGTCTATAGACCATGTTAATTTTAATCCAAAATATAGGTCCTAAATATCTCTATCTGTCTGCATAGTTTTTCTCTAACTACCTGGAACATACTTTGACTATATCTTTTTTCCTTGGGATAGACATAGGTTCAACAACTCTATAATTTTGAGGAGGGGCAATATATTTATTATGCCACAGAGAAGTGTAATATCACTCCACAACAATTTATCTAAATGAGATTTGGCAAGGATGTAAGTTGAATTTTTTCATTTGAAATTAATCAAAATCTATCCATTATCACTAAAATTTTATTTTACTTAAAAGATATTAGCCCAATTATTATTTGTATTAAAAACAAAATAGTATTAGATCTTTAATTAATTTTTAATACAATGACATATTTTTTAACTGTTAAAAACTTTCAATTGTTAAAATGAAGGACGTTGACACATTGAAACTTTAGGATAAAATTAGAATAAAAAAATAGATGAAATGATTTTAAATAAAAAATGTTTTTTTTAGTAAATAGGGACATTTATAAGACAATTTATTAAAAAAGCTTTACTTACAAGTCCTTAAAGTTCTTATGATATAATTTAAAAATCAAAATGTATGTTAACATATAATACTCATTGTTCAATGTAATTTCCAATATCTAAAGTAGTTGTAATACTGGATGAATATACTCAAGTAGTAAACATGTGATATAGATTCAAGAACACTTTTTGCCATTTGCAAATTAACTTTTTCATAGCATTAAAGGAACTCACTTAGATCTTAAGTCTGCCCATTAGAAGCCTCATGCATGATTTCATAGGATTTTCTATTTTGACTCTGCATACCCCATTTTGCAATTTAAGCTATATTTTTAGCTGCATTTTATGCCATGTCAAATTGCACTTTTAGCCACATCAAAATGCATTTCTTGCTGAATCAAATTGTGATTCTGACAGCATCAAAATGCATTTTTTGTTGTATCAAATTTCATTTTAGATGTATTGAACTACATTTCTTGCTGTGTAAAATTGCATTTTTGGCTGCGGTGAGTGAAGTTTCTGTTTGTGTTGAGTGGATGTGCATGTGAAGAAAAGAAGTTAAAATTGAATATTTATGAGGGTCGTTCCAAATGTAATGCCCCCTATTTTTTATTCTGCCTGAATGGATCAGAGGGGATTGCAAATTGCATTGTAATGATGACTGAACTCATGAATTCATAACCTGAAAGTTTCATTTCTCTGTTGCAGATATTGACTGTGTGAGACACCAAGAAAGCAATAGAAAAAAATAGGAGGCATTACTTTTGGAATGACCTTTGAAATTTCAATTAAAACTTAACTGAAGTCAAATGTTATTTTATGTCAATATCAGCAAAGTTTAATAATAACGCAATAGTTAATCCAAAGATATAGTCTGAATATACAATAGTTATTTTTCGGAAAGAATTATACAAATCTCTGCCAAAAAGTGATTCATTAGTTTATTCATTGTTAGAATCTAATGAATGAAGATTATTATAATTTTCAAATGAACATTCCATTTAAAGACAAAAGTAGATCTATGTATAGAAAGTTCTTTATGATTATTTCAAAGATTGTTATTGTCTTCATGGCATCTGTCCATGAATTAACTAAATTGAAACATGTATATATAAACTATGTGTAGTTTCAGTCATTTGATTGCTTTTCACCTCATACGTACATTATATTTGACAATCAATGTAGACTACGCCGAGTGTATGTGTGTGAAGTTTCAACCAATTTGGTCGAACACAACCCACAGATGTAAAAAATGGAGTAAAAAGAGACGCTAAAAAAGGGGGTTCACAACGCCAATTTTTTCAAAGTGTTGATGTCATGCAAAAAAGGGTTGCGTTGGAAACGTAGATCCGAATTTTGGTTGAATTTTGTTAAAAACTTTCGTTAAAAACAAAGCGGGTGTGCAAAGAATGAGAAACGCCGGGTTAAAGGCAAAACTGCGATTTTAATAGCGCATAACACAGTCGACTCTAACCAAAATGGCCTGGTGGGTCCAGAATTGGCTGTACACTCATGGTCTCCGAGTCTATAAAAGCCTGCGAAAACCTCCTAGAGATGCTGTTTATCAAGACCATTTCATTTATAGGTAGAGATTACACTCAAAAAAAAAAAAAATAACTGGTAGTTGGTATTTACATCTTACCCATTGTCTACTCACAATTCTCTAATCTCAGTTTTTGTTGCCAAGTCATCAAAATTTGGTTCAAATAAATCTTCCTGCTTTTTTTTCCCTCTTTAGCAAATAAAAAGTTAATTTAGTCAATAGCCTAGAATGTAGCTATTTTAAAAGGAAGTTTTTGTTGAGTCGATTTTACTTTTTCATGTCAAATTTGTCTGCAAAACTTTCATACTATCTTTTAAAATACAAATGATATATAAATATTCTTTGCCTTCTCTTTAAAAAATTCTTTTGTTTGGGTTTTTTTCAGAAAAAAAATTTACTTGGTATCAATTAATAAATAAATCCATTGAGTTATATGAATCAATGTTTGATATAATAAGAGAGCTCTCTGACCATCTGTCCTTAGCCTTTGAAAATACGTTATCGTACATAAAACATTTTGGAAACCATTAAAGCAATTGTATGAAGAGGAGTTTAAAAGTTGGATAGTTTTCAGTAATAATAATAATAATAATAATAATAATGGGTGAAAGCCCAAGATGTTTTTTTTTGCGCCGTACAGTCATTGACTGGAGTGGCGCAGAGCCTGCTGGAAATCAGAGGAGAGTTGTTGTCACTCTGACCCGGTGGAACCCACTGGTTGCTGGGTGCGCGAGTGCCTGGTGATTGGTGTGAGATAATAATAATAATATTAATAATAATGTATCACACAGAACCTCCCCCTCCCTTCCAATTAAACTTTTAATTGTTTGGTTATTGTTTTTTTTTCTTTTCAAACTTTCTTATTAGAAACACAATAATTGGATTAATCATATATTTATATTTGGTGGGAATAGGAGAATTAACACCTTTCCAAAAATACTAACCCATAAGAGACCTTAACAGGATTTGAACTCACTGTTATAAGCTGTAAAACTCCAAGTTGCTAAAAAATAAAACAAAAATAATTTTAAAGCAAGGAAAAACTATTAGAAAATTTGACCAAAAAATAAATGCAAAACTTTTTAGATCTTTGATGAAATAAAATGAAAACATTAAAAAAATGGAAAATGAAATACTACGGAATAAATACTACAGAAGAAAGATTGTATATTAAAATTTATTTGCTTTTAGGAAAGGGAAAAATTATTTTTAGGGCTTTCAAAATAGCTAACCCTGTTATAAGATTTCTCCTCTATTGTTGGATCATAACTCTAACTTTGTGAGTACTTAGAAAATGCAATACAATACAATTCAAAATTTCTGTATTACTGTAAAGACATAGATGACTTGGTTAAATTAATTGAAGGATTGGCAACTCTTATCACTCATGTCAAAAAGGCTGCCAGAATAACTTTCTTGAACACACAATTCTTTGATCAATACAAAACTAAATAGAAGAACATAAGAGACAGTTTTGTTGGAAAAACATTCTTTTCTCTGTATTTTTTTTTTTGAATTATTCATAAGCCATTCAAATCAATAAGATTATTCTTTTTAATTCATATCTTTGCATTTCAGTAAAATAAAATAAACAAAATAGGAGATGATTGATATCTGTATTTTTGAGATGAGGCTAGATGATACATACTTAAATTAGTCCTAGTTGCTTTTCGTCTCTTTTCCAGGAATCCATCTCATCTCTCCAACATGCCTCTATGTACTGAGTGTTGTTTAGTTGAGTTTGTTGTGTTGACTGTATGTTTGAAAATTGTAGTGTTGAGAGTATTTTTATGTGTCGTTGCAATGCATGAGTCTGAGAGTGAGTTGAATTCCCCTCTTTTGTAGGTAGGAACTCTTGTTGACATCCCACAGTATATATTGTTCCACTACAATACTATTTAGTGTATTGACAGCGAGGTTGGAGCAGTGGGAAAAGTTTGGTCTTTGGATACATAGTACACGAGTTCAAATCCAAATGAAAACCATTGCATTCACTTTCAGCTATCTCGGGCAGATTAGGCTCGTTAACTCAGGAGAATAACTCATCACAAAAGCCCAGGTATGAGCACATAGAAAATGGCCTTGTGTCGAACTTGGGTTGGTGCTCGACCAAGTAAATATCATAATATTTAGTGTATTGAAACTGTTGTTCTCATATTTATTGACACACTTGTCTTGTATCTTTATTAGTATCATTTTTAACTGAAAGAAAAATGTCTACAAGCAAACATTGTATACCAAGTCACAGTAAAAACTAACAGTGAAGAAAAAAAATATATACATATGAATTATAAAAGTGGTTTTACCTTCTCTATTTAAATGTTTTTTCTTGAGAAATTAAAAATGTAAAGCATTCATTTTTACTCTATTAACACTTATAGAGTCATTACATGTTATTTACATAAACCAATATAAATGTAAAGGATTTAAAAGAATTATACTCATTCTTGCAAATCTTAATTTTTTTACAGGTCCAATGAGAACAAATTATTACATTTTTTAAGTTGTCTATGTAGAAAAAAGTGATGTTCAACAATGATTTGTGCAAGGAAACATTTCTCTTCATTTGGGTAATGAATTTTTTTCATCGTTCATCCATATTTATTATTGCTTATAAGACTTATAGATACAATCTCCATGGCAATCTGATGGAAGGAATCATCCATCAGATGAAATGAATCAGAGAAGGAGTCAGAAGAAATAATGCAATCAGATAGAAAGAACCATAGGAGAAGTCAGAAGGAATTGTCTAATCAGACAGAAGGAATCAGAAAAGGAGTCAGATGGAATCAGCCAATCAGACAGAAAGAATAAGAGAAAAAAGTCATCTGGAACCAGCCAATCAGATAGAAGCAGTCTTCTTAGAAATACAAAGTGAATTCTAGCCTTAAAAGACAGTAATATCAAAAGTGCTTCAATGAATTTTGTAACTGATATTTTCGGAAGATGAATGTTGGGATTAACGTTTATCACTGTAAATAAAATAGAATTGCTTCTTTCTTGTGTCATTTCAAGTTTTCAGATTACAGTTAAGATTATCCTCTTCTTGCATTTTCCTGTTAAAGAACTTTCAATAGTTCACCCTTAATCTTCATCACTCATTTGTATTTTAAACATCCCTGCTATGGTACAATAATCCAAGAACATCAAAGTCCAAATACGAAGAGTTTTATCAGTGTAAGAACAGGGAGGCTCAAATTGAAATCAATAATCAAATTTAAAGATTGATGAAACTTAGAACCACCAAAATGATATTGGTTACATATAATGAGTGCTCACTTGTGTTTCTATTATTGTTATCTAAACTAATATATAATTTGAACTGTGTCTGCAAGCATGTTTGTGTGCATGTGTCTGTGTGTGCATCCGTGTGTGAGTTCGTTTTGTATGGACGGCTAGACCAAATTATTTGAAAATTTACCCAATTGCACTCTATGTGTTCAGGACTGTTCTTAGATAGATAGGCGTTATTTCGAAATACCCTCAATAAGTATCTAAAATCAATAAAAAAACATCAGCTTCTAGAAGGTAGAGGGCCATTACAATTAAGACTGAAACCATCGAAATTGCAATTCATAAATGTGTTATAGTCTAGTCTTTTAAGTGTTTGTTTTGCACGATATGGTCTGCAGGTTCAATCCTACTTTGGGTTTGGAAGTATGTTATAAGTTATGCAAGATTTTGCATTTAATCATGAGGTTACAATTTGATTTAAATATATACATTTTCGGCCATGTCAAAAGTTTTCTGAGTTTTGTGGGCAACACTGTGCTATACTGCTAGTAGTTAGTTACTAATGATAGTATTCAGAATTTTCTGCAGAGTATATGTTTGTTAACTCAACATAAGCAAATACACTGAGTTTTTGTCCCATAATATAATAACAAACAGTGGGTTCTATAAGAAAATAATTCTATTTTTAAATAGAGACAGTATATATATACTTAGTCGAGCACCAAACCAAATTAGGCACTTAAGGCCAATTTTACGAGCTGATTACAACCCCGGACTTTTTCTAATCAATGTTGTCCTTCACTTAGATGAATTACTCTCCTAAGTTAATGAACCTCATCTGCCCAAAGCAGCTGAAAGTGAATGTAATAGTTTTGAGTGGGATTTGAACTCATATAAAACAATTAGATAGAGACAATATATTTGTTTAATTTATTAGGCAGTGAAGCTGGAGGAGTGGTAAGAAGCTTGTACTCTGGAATTGTATCATATGAGTTCAAATTCTAGTAAGAACCATTAGATTTCTTTTTAGCTGTCTCAGGCAGATGAAAGTTGTGACTCAAAGAGAGTAACTCATCTAGATGAAGGATAACACTGATTCCAAAAAGCCCAGGAAATTTATGGGCACATAAAACTAGCCTTGTACCTAACTTGGTTTGGTTCTCAACCAAGTATACATCAAATTTATTTAATTCATTATATTTTGCATGCACTGTCATTACTATGCTTAGGGAATTTTGTAGAAATCTTGCAAATGATATTTAAAATACAAATAGTTCAATCAAAAGAGGGGGAAGTCGATTTGGCCCAATGGGTAGGCAGTCGGTCTTTGGAATCGTAGTACACGAGTTCGAATCCCAGTCCTTCCGTTTGTGCTCGTATTCAGACTAATACCCTTGGGAAAGGTATGAATCCCCACTTTCCCTCCAGCTATGGGTTAAGTAGTGCATACTGTGTTATTAAAAAAAAAACTAAGTGTGGACAAAAAAATAACATTTATCAAAAATTATTGTTCTAGGCATTAAATGACCTAAAATGGTTGATATGTATTAAATAGTGCATATTGTGTTATTCAAAAAACTAAG
>JAYKTE010357068.1:0-10926 GCA_036873565.1 Xipholeptos notoides
CATCAATATCTGCAAAAGAGAGATGAAAATTTCAGGCCATGAATGCATAATTTCAGTCATCATAACAATGCAATTTGCAATCCCTTTTGAACCATTTGTTACTTTCTTAGAATCTCACACCATCAATATCTGCAAAAGAGAGATGAAAATTTCAGGCCATGAATGCATAATTTCAGTCATCATAACAATGCAATTTGTAATCCCCTCTGACCCATTTGGGCGGGAAAAAAATAGGAGGCATTTCTTTTGCAATGACCCTTATATATAATTTGTTACCTAAAAGTGTTTTTTGCAGGTCAAATCTACGCTAAGAAGTAAAACAATGAAAATGATCGTACGAATAGTGTAAATTTGTGGATAATATCAAATCAGATTAATCAGACTTCTATCCTCATCTTTATTGTTATATTCAAAATCTTTTCGCTAATCTTCCTTTGGTTGTCGCTTGAACTCAGGAACCTTTATGTTGAAATCTGGAGCCACATGATGCATGGGTTCCTGGTTTCTATATAAGTGACATTCATTTGAGGATAACATGTTCAATCATAACTTCAGGTGAAAACAGATTACTGTACTTAATGTAGATTGACATTATACCAAATAACATTTGTGAAGAGTGGACAGTCTACCCTAGTGGATTTAATAAATGGTTTGAATGTTAGTTCCCAAGTTAAACATGGAAGTTTCTGACTTGGAATGATACCTGAAGGAGTTCAAAAGACATATCAGCCAAAACATTGTGAATAAAGATAGATGTGTGAATAATTTCAATGATGATATAATGAAGTTTGTTTCAGAATTTTACTGTTAACATATTGCAATAGCAAACCTTATTTCTTACCTTGTATTTTTACCCAGCCCTCCCGAAAGAAAATTATCAGTCTGTAAATACAGCAAACTGATGGAGGTTTTTGTGGAACTCTTTAACTATAAAGAAAATCCAGCAATTGTAATGGAAGCCATTTGCTTTTTCACATGTCTTGCAGATGCAGGTATGTATTTAAAAAAAATAGATTTATAAATCTGTATGAATAAATTTGAAGTTCAATGTATCTGACATACACACACTGATCTCAAAATATTCTCTATTATGTTGTATAAATATTAACTGTATATATAAATTAGTAGCGTTTGTGTGTGTGTGTGTGTGTCTGTGTGTGCAACTTTTCTACAGCCCAAACCAGTGGATGATCATCAAGGTCATGGCCTATCAAGGTCAACGCCTAGAAATGTATACTCACCTACAGTCTAAACCAGTGGGCCTATCATGATCAAACTTGACATGATGATGGTCTCCGACCTAGGGATGGTGCACACCATTTTTCAAGGTCAATGGTTGAGGTCATAAACTCCCCCACCTAGGGCACACCAAGTTGTGGTTCACCACCATCCCAGGGCCACACACACGCACACAAATGCTATTACTTTCATGTATATAAAGTAGTATCATTCATGTGTGTGTGTGTCTCTGTCTGTGCGTACAACTCTTCTACAGCTCGAACCACTGACTGATCATCACCAAACCTGGTATGGTGATGTTCCCCCACCAAAGGATAGTGCACACCATTTTTAAAGGTCAAGGTCATATTTGGTGCGTTTCTTCATAAACTCCCCCCACATAGAGATGGTGCACACCAAGTTGGGGTTCGTTAGTATCCTGGGAGCCACCACCATGGTGCTGGCCTAATTATTTGTGAATTTGAATCAGATTACTCTCCTCCACTCCCATCCTCTCAACCAATCTTGATGAAATCTGGCATGATAGGGGTCCCTAACATAGACCAAAATCTATTACACTGTATCTTTTAACTTTGACAGTTTGCTAGTAAATTATATATTATGCTCTAAATGTAATGGTATAAATTAATTACGTTGTTGATAAAAAACAATTTGCAAAGAAAATTGAAACAAATGTTGTAAATTAGGAAGAAAAATATTGCTTTTTATTTTCTGTTAGCTGTTCCATTAAAAAGTGCACCTTCACTTCATTGAATTTAGGCTGATAGCTGCTTGTCAAAACAATGGCAAGTTGGTTGATTTACTCTACACTGAGTCTTTGACACTTTGTTTTCATGTGCCTGGTGAGTGACTGCTCTTCTGTTGACAAATTGTCAGCTTATTATGGAATGTTCTAGATGGTCACATCATATGGTCATGTGGCTTTCATTCATGAATACACTGGAAGGTTGAAGATTTTTCTGAGACCATGATATTTCTTTTTCTTTTCATTCCTAAAATGTATTGATGAATCATTATTCCCTTCTTGGCCACCTGTCATCATACACTGCTCAGTCAAAAACCAATTGTAATTTTAAAGCAGGTTTTTCGTTCTTTAATTAAATTGGACATTTAATGACAGAAAAACCTTACATATAGCTTTATATAAAAATTAATGATTTGATGTGTATTAAAATGTGTCATATCAGTTATTGAAATGTTTAATTTACATTTAATAACACTCTGATTATTTGAATTAATAAGTTAAATAGCTGATATTTTTAAAATAATATTTCCTTTTAAAACATTTATAATTCAATTTTATTTTCCTAAATGAAAAGTTTATTTTGAAATACAAAATGTGAAAGAACCAGTAATGTTTTAAATAGATTTTTGAAATAAAATTTTATTGAATGTTTATTATAAAATTAAGACTAAATCCATCAAAACTTTTTGAAATTTAGAAATCAGTTAGAATAACCATTTTAATCAGTAATCATTTGAAGGATAATTTTTCAATAAAAAACTGGCATTGCTTGCTCAGAACGTTACAGGGAAGACATTTTTTAAAAAAAATATAAATTAAGAAACAAAAATTAAACTAATGAAAAACTAATAAAAAATCTCAGAAATTGGTTAAGATTGTTCTGGAATAATTAGGGGTAGCATCTAATTTTACTGAGAAAACTTATTGCCGATCAATTGAAAAAATGGGGTATTTTTGGCAAAATGAGCCCTGACTTAATGTCCATGCGTCAAATTGGCTTAAAATTAATGTTTTCAAAAATATTTTTTTTGAAAATCAATGTAGACCATTCCATACATCTGTGTGTGAAATTTTAATCAAATTGGTTGAACACAGATGCAAAAAACGGGGTAAAAAGAGATGCTAAAAAAGAGGGTTAATAACGCCAATTTTTTTATCATGCGAAAGAGTCGCATCGAAAACTCTCATTAAAAACAAAGTGGGTTGCAACAAATGAGAAAAACCTGGAAAATGGTGGGTTAAAGGCAAAACTACGAGTTTCATAGTGCGGAAGACGGTCGACCCTCACCGAAATGGCCTGATGGGTCCAGGATTGACCGTCCACTCATAATTTGGGAATATTTAGGAATTTTTACATATGTGTAAAAATTTATTCTAAAATAATTTTTTTCTTTTGATATTTTTTTTCCACCATAATTTGAAAATGCTTGAAAATCTCTAAATGTTTATATTTTAATTCTAAAATAAAATTAGTCATATTCGTTTTTTGAAATAATCTAAATAACATTATTCAAATGTAATATTTATGTATTTTATTAAATTGCAAAAATAATATATTTTCATTTCACTGGGACTGAATATTTGGCTTGTATATATTTATTCAGTATAAATTTAGTAAGATTTTATATATTCTTACTGTATTATAAATTAGTCTCCTTTACTTACAAAATTTACTTAAGAATTTAATTGTATATTTTTAAGGATTTTTTTTCCTACTTTTTCAAAATGTTAACTTTGAATGATTTGAAATGAGAAAATGTTATTTTAGAATTAAATTTGTAAACTTTTAGAGGTTTTTATTAGAATAAATTTGCATGATCATCTTTTTACAAAATAAGTTTTGATTTAATATTTAAAATTTCCTCCCTAAAATTATTAATTGAAGTATAAAAAGTCATTTTTTAGATCCATTTAAATGTTTATTTAAAAGATGTTTCAATTATTTCCATTCAAGGCATCCTTGAAATTCCCAGTTTCATGTGGAAAGCTGTAACAGATTCTATGACAAATCATTCTGACTATGTTTTAGTTCAGGAGTCAGTCCTTGAAATACTATCAGTGACTATTCATAAAGGTAAGCAAATAACAATTTAAAGACTGAAATGTTGGATGATGTCTCATTTGTTCTTGTCCTTGTCATAATATCCACAAATATTGCAATGTTTTTTTTTATTTATTTCCTATTGTCTATTTAAACGCAAAGCATTTTTATAGCAAAGGTTTTAGTCAAATAAAAATATATAGCACCCTGAATCTGAACCCAAATATTTCTGATTTCTTGAGGGTGCTGATCCAGCAGGGTTTTTTTTTGTTATGGAGAATCAGCTGTTGTATCATCTTTCCACTCTTCACACTAACGTTGTTGTCCAAAAAGAAGACAGAGGCCAATACAATATAAATCTCTCTGAGGGACTCCAGCCAGCTCTGGATTTATTCCCTGGGTTTACTCCCAAAATCTCTATCATGATTGAGAGTTTCCTCAAGGCAACATAGATTTTCTCTGACCTGGAATGCCAACCAAGATTACTATACTTCAGTGATTTGATATTTTTGAATTCGTGTTGAAGTTCACGTAGATGACTTCTTGACTTCTTTGAATATAACCATGAAGATGAGAATAAAAATCCAAATAACTTTAATAATGGTAACAATAACAATCAAAATTAATCTCATAAATTTAGACACTCAAGAACAAAGTTTTGTTTGAAAATACTTATTTGTTCAAAATGATTTAATAGTACAGTTGTATGAAGTGTAAATCATTCAAAATTCTTTATTTTATTCAAACAAAAATAATATTAGACATGAAATACACACATTCCATTTGCTCATTAAACACATATTTATATATGTAATAATTCAAAGAATACTGGCAAAGTTAAGTTATATGTTATGCTTGTAAATACTCAAATGATTTTGAAGGATACTACAAAGTCTTTCATGTGCCTTTCAGTATTTTTTGTGCTTGTTTATTCTAGCAATCTGTTATCTTTTTACCCTCAGTTTCTTAGGAGTGCTGTTCTCTTTTAAAGATAACTGAATTTCTAAACTATGGAAGGATTGGGGCTGCAGAGTTGTAATGCATGAGAAAGATTTTTCAAACAATTTTCAATTGGAATAATATTTGTATTTATTGGAAATTATTGAGATGAGGCTCCTTAATCTATTTAATATCAGAGTTCCTATCCAGTGTCGTGGTTAATCACTAGACCAAGGCTGGTGGATAAGTTGGCTGAAATGTAGTGACAACAACAACTATGTAAGATGAGGACAAGAAATTAATAATTTGAATAAAACTTATAAAATTTTTATCAAATTTTTAAAGATTGAGAACATTTCAATCATATCTACTTCTAAGCAAAAATAACATTATTACTGTCGTAACATTCTGTTATAATTATCATAATAGTCATATAATACCACTATATTAATAGTTTCATAATCATAATAGTTATAATGTCTAGGTGAATATTAGCATTTAACTGTGAAAAAAATTATTTGATTTGTATATCAGAACCTATATGTTTCAGTTATGCTGTTTTAATTGAAAATATTTTGATGTTTCACATTCAATCCTGACTATATGGATTTAACAAAAAATACATAACATTTATCTTTGGTAATGGTTAAAGGAACAAGAATAATATACTTTCATTGATTAGATAAAGAATTTAGTTTGAAGTGCCAGGGAGGTTCCTGATTTTGACAGAAACAAAATTGAATGTATGTGTCAATAAAAATGTAATTGATAGTGCAGAAATTCTATGTGATATAATTTACCAAACCTCCTCACAAAAATTCTGACTAGTGCTGAATAAATTTGATGGATTTTACATAATTATTTTTATTGATAGAAAGGACAAATAGATATCAACTTGACAGTGAGATCCTGAGTCAGATTTTAAATATAATGAATAAATTTCCTGAGAATTTGTGTAAGTATAAATAGTTTATTATTTTTATTATTTATTTTTCTTCTTTCATTTTATTTAAGATAAATCAGTCCCTGTATTAGAAAGGGATTAATCAAAATGGTAATAAATCCAATGAATATTTTAGCAGCAACAGTAATAATCCAGTTGTATAGAGCTATAGTCCTGTCAGCATAGAGTTTTAGCGAGTACTAATTGGTCAGTGCTCTGTGTGAGCTTAAATAAAGACGTTTTGTCCTTTCTGCCCTGTGATTGCTTGATGTTCTATCTCCCTCCATATTTAATCATACTAATCTTTGCACTGATACCCATATATATTATTATACCAAAAATTTGAACCCCACCTTTTTTGGGTACTGGAACAATCCCAAATACAGGGAAAATAAAGTACTTAATTTTTTTTTTAATGTAATGCACATATTTTTGTGTAAAAAAAGTTAAGAAATATCCTATTATTGGTGTTCAGAAATTATTGTATCTTTAGTTTTGAATTTAGTGTTTAAAAAGAAGTCCCTTGTTTGGTTGTAAATTGTCTCTGCTTTGGTTTTAGATTTAAAAGAAAAAATGTCTCCTTTGTTTGCAAATTTTGTTAAAAATTATTTCCTTGGGTTTAGATTTTTCTCTTAAAAAGGTTTCTGTTTTTGCAGATTTTGTCAAAAATGTCCCCTTTTTGAGTTGTAGATTGTAGTCCTTAGAGAAATTCATTTTTTGTGTGTGTCTATTTGATTTTTCGATATATGTATTTTAAATATTCCGTAACAAGTCCTCAAATATTTTACGGAATGAAATTGAAATCCCAAATAACACATTTGAAAATAAACAAAAATTGTTGGAAATTCTGTAAATACGTCAGGGGATCTAATTGGTCAATTCATGTTGCATTGTATTATAACGAGTGTTCCCATTGGTTGAACTTTAACGCCCACACTCAAAGGAGTTTGGCGCGCTTTTGACTAACTCTTGAATTTCCTCAGTTTTCCTTCAAGTGTCAGCGATGAAGGGAGCTCATTTTTATTCCTCTTTACTTGGGGCAAATGGTGCCTCAAAATATCTTCCCATAATGGGACAATTTATAAAGTCTATGAAGACTAATACCATTAACATTTTAAAAATTTTACTTTTATTAAATACTTCACTATAGAATATAACCCTCCATGTTCATTTGCTGCTAGACCAATAAAACAAAGTCTAAAGTTTACTAGGAACAACTGACTTTAGATAATAGGATAGTTATTCTGTGCTAATGAACTATATGACTAACATTTAGTTATCTCAAAATAAATATAGCCAAAAGACCACAAATCATTTTAAATTTAAGCATCATTCCAAAAATAATTGTCCTGGACTAATTTTTATTGCAGTATTTCTCAAATCTAAAAATAATTTCAAGACTATAAATTAGTTGCTGATTTCCTCTAAAGCTATTACTCTAATTTTGTAAGATTTTACAGCTAAATTCTGTCTTTCTTCCAATGTCAACATAAATTTTCAACTCCTTCACTTCTTTACTAGATCTTTAGGCATTTCAAGTGTGGGCTTACAACTTATTGAGCAGATTACTCCAGTAGCAGCCCCTTCATACTATATCATTGGATGGAATTTAATTTTATGTCCAGCATAGCAATAAAATAGTTCTTTCTTTTTTTTTAATTAAATTTTTTTCCCCAATAGGTATTCAAAGGAAAGGACTTTTTCTTCTACAGCTATTGACTCATGTGATCCCTGAAAGCTTCAAGATAGATCAAGTGGCTCAAATAATTGTTGATCTGATGAAAAAGCATCCATTTACAGCCAGTATACAAGTAGAGGTGAGAATACTTTTGTTTTATCATATTAAATAATATCTTACCTAATACAAAATATGAAATAAAAATAGTCACTAAAAGCCACCATTAGGTTTCTAAATTTTGTTTTTATCATAATAATAATCATAATAATAACAAAGTAAATGTTAAAAAAATGCTCAAATTTCCTAATACAAACGTTTCTTTTTTAAAATAAAAATGATGAAGTAATAATTTATTTTGAATAAAAATTTATACTATACAATTTAATGAAAAAATGCCATAAAGGATGTTTACTTTGAATTTAGTATACTTTTGTTAGTTTTGATTTGTATATTTATCCCCTCTTAAATTAAAAAATGTATTTTCATTTAGAATATTCAATGTAAGAAATTGAATTTTTCATTTTGGTAAAGACAATTCTAACAACAAATATGCCTTGGATTTTTTCATTACTATTATTAAGTAAAATAGGTTTTAATTTTTAGGATTTTGATTTAATTTATGTAAAAAATATTTCTCATTCTCAGCATTTTCTTTTGTCATGGTTTATTAAATTTTGTTTATTTTAAATAAGATATTTTCAAGATAAATAATGCTATTTTGAGTTGCTGTTAAAAAAAAGTAATTCATTTTCCCTCCTCCATTCCCTACTTCACTGGTGTTAGTCCCGTTGGCACTTGCAAGAAGTGCTGTAATTCATAAATCATTGGGTCCATGCTGCTTATCCACTATTTTTGCTGGTGCCTATATTTGACAGGACTTGCAAGGCCTAATCAGTTGTAGAAGAGTTTTGGGCAGTGCTTGCAAGAGAGTGTATGTTCTTATTACACCGTTTAGGTGCTGCTCATGGTTTAGTCCCATTGGCGAGCTCACCACAGAAAATTTTTGTTGTGAAGCCTGGATGGATCCATCCTGTCGACGTGTCTTGCCCAACAAAGATGATGACGAGGACAATGAAGTGGGGACAAAACGACAGAGGGCCAGTCACTATTAATGTTATTTTGGGTAGTTGTGGTTGTGCAATGGCCATGCACACTCGCTGTGGCTCAAGAAGCATTTGAACAGTAGCCTCCACGATGCAGATTGCATCGGCCTCCTAGGTCCTTGATCCACCAAGGTCTTGCTACCTACCTGACAGGTGTTGCTCTTTTCCACTGGTGTTTCACAACAAAGATAAAACAGATTCAACTTAAATGGCAAATATGTCAAAATTAATTATTTTAGGCATGAAAATTGACTTTGACTTATATGACTAGTCAACTTGTTGCATGCTAAGATCTTCGTCCTGTAACAAAGAAAACAAAAAGACAATAACTGGAGGAAAACACAATAACAGGGGAAGATCAATAAATGATTTCAGCTGAAATTTAAATAGAAAGTTTTCCTCGATTATTATTTGGTCAAAATAAATTAAAATGAACAATGATAATTTTATTCTAAATTTAAAAGACAATCATATATTTTGATAAAAAATTGCCCGTTTTTTGTGATCGTTTTATATTTTATAAACTTTATCAAAAAATTATGTTTTTTTTGTGACATTTAAAAATAAAATTCATAGAATATTCATATATCTTTACAAAAGTTATTTCAAACTATTGCAGCAATATATAAAAATGTATTGACTTCTTGATTGACTAGATTATGTTCATAAATAATTGATATAGTAACATTTCCTGAATTAAAAACAACCTTATATCGGTGGCCCTAAAATAGGACAATATTTTGTTCTAAAATAATTCTATAATTTATGATTTAATACAAATGAAGTAACAAAACTTATTTGCTGCAAACATTTAGCGAATCTGTATATCTTTAAAAGTGTAAGTGTGTGTGTGTGTGTGTGTGTGTGTGTACACATTTGCCTACCAAACTACTCTGTCAGTTTTCAGTCTACAGACATAAGGGTTATAGAGATTTAGGAAAGTTTGGGTTGAGGGGGAAAATTTGGAGACGAGGTGTCAAAGGTAAAAAGTTTGACCTTTTACAACTCTACCAAACTCCTCCTACAACTTTTGGTGTATACAGTTAAAATGTTAGATATAGGTTTCTTGGAAATGGATCAAACTTTATACTTTATAAATTTTAAGCATCTCTGGGGGAATTCGCAGGCTTTGCAGAGACCATGAGTGCATGCTTCAATTTGACTGAAAATTCACACATGGATGCTCAGCGTGGTCTACTTTGATTGTCAAAAAAATGTTTTCAAAAACGTCAATTTTAAACCGATTAGGCACGTGGACATTAAGTCACGGTTCTTTTTTCCAAAAATACCCCATTTTTCAATTGATCAGCAATAAGTTTTCTCAGTAAGATCAAGATCAGACGCTACCCGTAACTGTTCCAAAACAATCTCAACCAACTTCTGAGATCTTGATCGAGACGAGGAACGGCAATACGCATTTTCCGAATTGGCCGATATTTTGGCCTTTTTTCAGCGTTTTTTAGGTTTTCCACCTTTTCCCCATTATAGGCGTTTGTATTTGACAAATATCAATCAAATTTCAGATATATGCTGTACACGACCCTATTGCCTGTCATGGTGAGATTTCATTAAATATAAAATTTTGTCTTATTTTCCAGCGTTTTTCCATGTCCGAGCGCTTTCGACCAATTTTGCTAAAATTTCACACTAAGATACAAAATAGTGATCTGTGTCGATTGCAAAAAAAAATTTTTCAAAAAATGTCATTTTTTTTTTACTGCAATTATTTGAGGGTTCATTCTGGAATAGTTTTATGTTGTAAACTTAACAGGCCTCCCATTTTTTTGTGAGTTTATTCAAAAATTCACGAGTAGAAATTTTGTATAATTACAACTAATATGGCATCATTTTTTTTACAAATACCTCAAATTATGGGCAAAATTTAGACGTGGACATTAAGTGGGGATCATTTTTCTATTGTATTGCTATAGTAAACTGATCCCCCACCTTATGATCACATTTTTGTACTAATTAGACAAAAATAGGGTTTGACCAAAAAAATTACATGATATTTTAATTGAAAATTTGTGCACTGACTTAATGTACACATGTTTTCAATCCTGATTCATTTTTCTTTATGAATTTCGAAAAAGTTATTTTTGTACATAATTTATTTGCAGAGATGACAATTGGTTTTATCATGTTTTTTTCATTGCCGATTTTCCTAAAAATTTCCATGTTGACCACCTTTACTGATACTATCAATAAAATGAAAACCAGTTCCAAATATTATCCATG
>JAYKTE010357179.1:0-10924 GCA_036873565.1 Xipholeptos notoides
ATTATGGATGACAACAACTACCAGTTGTCAAAATTTCAGCTTTTTACGGTTATTATTTCTAACAAATATTAGGTTTTTAAATGTTTTCCCTTAGTTTTGGACGATACTGTATATATATACATACATAAATACATACATTTAGATCTATGTGTGTGTGAGATAACGAAAAATAGATTTGATCAAATGATGATAGCATTCTATTTTCTTAACATTCATTTATTAAGATTTTTTTATCTTGATAAATGCTACCTACGCTTATCGATCAGTTAAACAATTTATGGAGATAATATACGGTGCTTCATTTCAAAAGAGGGGAAGTCAAAATTGGGCCAGTGGATAGGCAGTCGGACTTCGGAATCATATTACGCGAGTTCGCATCCCAGTCCTTCCGTTTGCTTTCATATTTGGACTAATACACTTGGGAAAGGTATGAATACCCACATTCCCTCCAGCTATGAGTTAAAATACCGCATATTGTGTTATTCAAAAAACCTACGTGAGGACAAAGAGTAATGTTTACAAAAAATTATTTGTTCTCAGCTTTAAAATTACCTGAAGATGTTGATATGGCGTAAAACACAAACAAACAATTTCAAAAGATACAAGCACACCGATCCAATTGGTTTGCCTTTGGTTTTACTGTCATTTTATTCTCGTAACTAAATCTATAAAGCAGAGGTTTGTGTGTTTGTTTGTTGGTGTTTTACGGTATATCAACCTTCTTTGGTCATTTAATGACGAGAACAATTATTTTTGATAAATGTTATTTTTGGTCCATACTTAGTTATTTTTAATGACATTTTTGTACTATTTAACCCATACCTTGGGAGATGTGGGGATTCATTCCTTTCTCAAAAGTATTAGTCGAAATATGAACGCAAATGGAACGACTGGGATTCGAACTCGCGTACTACGATTCCGAAGTCCGATTGCCTATCCACTGGCCCAAGTCAACTTCCCCTAAAGCAGAGGTACTCAGCCACAAGTTGGTGGGGCGTGAATTGGGGCTTTTCAATATTAATTCAGAGATAGTAAGTTAAAAAGAGGAATACAGCATTTTAAAAAATATATTAACTGATTTTTTATTCAGGAAAAATATAAAAACTATTGATTAATGCACTCATTCCTTTGCAAGAGAGACATCTTCTTAGACCAGTGGACAGACAGTCAGACTTCAGAATCTTATTACGCGAGTTCGTGTCCCAGTCGTTCTATTTGCGTTCATATTTGAACTAATACTCTTGGGAAATGTATGAATCCCCACAATCCCTGCAGCTATGGGTTTAATAGTGTATATTGCATTATTTAAAACACCAAGTGTGAAAAAAAAAAGTTTACCAAAAATTATTGTCTCGGCATTAAATGACCTGAAAGTTTGATATGCTGTTAAACACAAACTGAAAACAAAGACCTTTGCAAGAAATTTTCGTCATTTAATTTTTTTTTTACATCTTCTTTCTGTCTTAAAGAGATGCATAATGGGTTTTAGTTGAATTATAGATTTTCATTAAATTATTGTCTAATTAAATTGTATGAATGATATAAGACTGGTTGGGTAAATTGACATCTAATGTCTCTAAAACCAAACTAGCAACCAAATGTCCATTAGACTTTCACTAGACCAGCGAGGAAATAATGATTAAAAGGACAGTGCCATGCTGAGCAACACAACGCCCCCCCCCCTCTCCACGCAGAACGCGCCTTGCGGCCCCATCTACCAATAAAATACAACTTTCGCTCCCCCCGCATTACTGAAGGCTTCCAGCAAGGATTAGAGAGAGAGAGAGAGACAGAGAGAGAGATGGGGGGGGCAGACAATAAGACAGGTTTATAGATTGATATTTCAACATACAAAAATGATAATAATTTTCCAGTTATTATTTTAAATATTTTTCCATTACAATAGATCTGCCAGGCCAAGGAACTTTGCGGACTGTTGGGGACTTGCGGGCCCCGCCGGGGGTTTGTTGGGGCCCCAAGAATAGCCCTGATAAAGGAAAAGCCAAGAGAATGGAAGCTAAAGAATTTCTATTCAAGAATAAGTATAACTCTAGCTTTGTGCTGAATTTTCGTTGTCATCTGCAACCGTAGCAAAAAAAAACTGTTTATCAACTGAAGATGAAAAACAACTGGCAAATCTTTGGGTTAATATGTGGTCATTTGAATTTGGTATGCGAGTTCAAACTTTGTAATATTATTAGGGATGTGAGCTGGTTCGTCAGACCTTGGGACCTCTCGGTTTCTTCCGGAGGATGACTAACCAGCCATATAAAAAGAGGGGAGAGATGGAGTCGAATAAAGATGGTTAATCAACATCTCCGGGTGTTATTTAAAAAACTAAGTGTGGACAAAAAAAAAATAATTTTTACCAAAAATGATTGTTCTCGGTATTAAATATCCAAAAATGGTCGAGATGCCGTAAAACGCAAATAAAAAACAAACGTGTAAATAATTATTACAGCAGTGAAGGTAGATATATCGATGAAAATAACCAGAAAATTATGTTTATAGTGGTGAAGGCTTGTGTAAAACCATTCACACTTCTTAGAACTGATAACACACAGTCGATAACACAGTATGCACTATTCAACCCATAGCTGGGGGGAAGTGAGGATTCATATTTTTCCCAAGGGTATTTGTCCAAATATGTACGCAAATGAAACGACTTGAATTCGAACTCGCGTACTACGATTCCGAAGTCCGACTGCCTATCCACTGGGCCAATTCGACAAGGTTTGGTTTCTTTCTTTATGATATGTTAAAACAATTATTCTTTTCATATGTACACCTTATTTGAAAACAAATTGTTTCCAAGGAAATATATTCTTATACATAACATGGCATACTTACTCGTTTGATTAATGTTATATAATGTGATTGCAAAGAATTGCAAGATGATTATAGCACACTTTAGGTTATCAAAGTCTTTCGCAATTTCAAATGTCTGCCAACAAGACAAACAAATGAGACTTTCCTTAAGACAGTTTTTATTTGTCATAAATTCTCCAAAACCATTACACTCACATTCAGCTGCCTTTGGCAGATGAGGCTCGTTAACGCGGTAGAGTAACGTATCTAGATGTAAGGATAACGCCGATTCCAAAAACCTGACCAGAGGAGACCCGTCAAGTCAATGTGAGTAACCCATCTGATTACAAAAAGACCAGGAATATGTGAGCATGTAAAACTGGACTTGTGCCTAACTTGGTTTGGTGCTCAACCAAATAGAAATATTATCAAGGTGAACGGCAACACTGATAAAAAAAGCCCAATAATATGTGAGCACGTAAAACTGGCCTTGTGCCTAACTTGGATTGGTGCTAGACCAAGTAGATTTCATATTTTCCGAAATAGTAACTCGAAATGAGGCTAAATTTATTCTTGAACACTGTTACGAAGTCTATCACATATCCTATGTAAACGTAGATTGTTTTGGTAAGTAACAACACTTCATGGTTGGTTGTCAGCCTTTCAAGTATTTATACCATTCCAAACAACAGGAGTTCAAGTCACTTTCACAGACGAATACGCGAACAAAACATATTCTCAAAATACTTGGAGAGACACACTATGCAATCATTAAAATAGATTCTGGTGTCTCATGATTTACACACTGAAATGAAACCCATCACGTAAAAATTTCATACAATTTATTCAGTTATCCGCGGATAATTAATTATTATACGAGGCCAGTATAAAATGTATTCGAACTTAGGCCAGAAAAAATATTGTGTTCGCAGACACTTAGCTTCCTTCCACTGCTGGAAATATCTCTGGAGGTCTTCTTTTGGAATGGTGTTCATCTCCTTGTTGTGTTCCACATTATCTTTTATCTTCTCTCAAAATGGGATTCTTTCAGTGGCGTCTTCAATTTTGGAAAAACAAAGGTCAGATACGTTTTAGAAAGACCTGTGTCCAAAATTGAAGATGCCGGTCACTTAAAGGATCCCGTTTTGAGAGTGGAGAACAGAGAATGCGGAACGCGACGGCGTTCCAAAAGAAGACTTCCAGAGATATTTCCAGCAATGGAAGGATCGGTGTGCTAAGTGTGTGCAAGCACAAGGGACATACTTTGAAGTGGATTAGGGTCCGAACCGCGTCAGGTATGTGAAATACATTTCTCTGGCCTAGGGTCGGATATTTTTTAGACAGGCCTCGTATATAATAACTAAAAGAAGGTTCAGTTAATGAATGAATTTGATGTTACTGAAATGTTTATTAATGATCATATTCTATGGTGACCACACACGCACAGAATTAATTAATTAATCATTTCTTAATTGGCTTGATAGGCCATTTGAATTCGGTTAATATAAATATGAATAAATGATAATCCATTATCAAGGCTAAGATGTTATTTAAAATAAATTATGTGGACCGAAAAATATATCTAAGTTGATATTATAAAAGATAAAAAAAGAAATAAAAGCGTTTTTAAAAATGTTAAGCTACTCCTTACAACATTACGTGGATAATTGTTAGCACGTTTTAGCACATTACTCTTAAATAATGTTGTAAGGAGTAGCTTAACGTTTTTAGAAACGCTTTTCTTATTTCTTTCAGATCGATATATCGGCCCTTCAGGGTCCAAAGGGTTAAACATTACATCACTTACATCAACTCTAAGCCGGAATGACAACAGCTAACTGAGTCACAGTTTTATATAAAATAGATTGCACAGCGCTTCAAGACTTTAGAAAAGATAAACATTTTTTTGCAAACAATTTTTTTCCTGACCTGATCTTTTGGCGCATTCTGCCCTATTATGTTGAAATTATTAAACGGATTCACTGCCTTCGTTTCCAATCTACATTATCATGATGCCTATCTTGATTATTTTTTTTTTGTGTTTTACGGCATATCAACCATTCCTATTTTGATTGTTTTGGTTCACATGGTCATTAAAATCATTAAGGTGTCTGTCAAACCCATAAAAAGGAGACGGCCAATATATTGGCCCTCCATGGTACACTAATAACGGCTCTGGCTGGCTAGTTAATAATTTTGCTAAGTCGGGTCGAAAGGGTTAAATTCAATATTTCGATGAAGTTGCGGAACAATAGGCATGGTTTGGAAGAGGCTATTAATAAAAAGAAAGTAGAGAAACCCTAATCAGGTAGGTTGAGTTCAATGGCCAGCACAATTTTTCTTCTAAAATACTATAGCTACGTAACAGGTTTGATGGGAACATGGCTAATATATCAAAACCGCAAATTTGCCTGCACATAATAAGCAGATAACAATACAGACAGCCAAGTAAGTACTTGGTCGCAGTCACAGGCGCAAGTTAGTGTTGCAACAAGAAGATCGCGACTTGCATCTCGAGCGCATTATTACATCGACCAGTTTCTAATACTGACTGCGCGTAAGGTAAAACAATTTTGGGACGGCGCCAGCTTCGTCTTTATATTGTTGAACAACAACTGGGGGAATGGGGGAATGAGTGAGTGAATAAGTGAGTGAGTGAGTATGCTCACATGCTCCTTCCTTCACTGGCTGCCTACCTTCCAACGTAACCTGCTTGCTACCAAGCTGACAATATACAAACCGCAAAGCACACACACACACACGTGACTGGCTGCTCGCTAACTTAATATGTGAACGCACTCACATATCTACACACATCTACACAAGCGGTTCGTTTTCTATTTGTTTGTTCGTTGGTGTTTTACGGCATATCAACCTATTTAAGTCATTTAATGCCGAGAACAATTATTTTTGTAAACGTTATTTATTGTCCACAGTTTTTTCGTGTTTTTTTAAATAACACAATACGGTCTATTTAATCCATAGCTGGAGGGAATGCGGGGAATTCATACCTTTTCCAATGATATTAGTCGAAAAATATGAACTCAAACACAAAGACAGGGATTCGAACTCGTGTACTACGATTCCGAAGTCTGATTGCCTATGCACTGGCCCAAGTCGGCTTCCCCAGTTTTCTATTTCTCACTACAATTGGGACATACCGAACTGAACGGAGAGAGCCTTTCATGCGGTTATGTCGTTTTACCAAGGGGCAACACTTCTATGATGGTCTATGGGTGAAATTGTGTTCTGATAAATAATAATAATAATAATAATAATAATAATATTGATAAACAACGCTATGATATCAATCTCGATCCGAGACATTAAAATAGACTGTCCACACACACACCACATACACATGCGTATCTGTATAATATATGTCAGCGGATGTCTATGTGAGCTTTAAGCATGTACTAGTGGGTGGGTGAGTGTATGTTTATGTGTGTGTGTATGAACATAAGTTCAAGCTGAGTGGATTTGATTTTATGATAAATGTGTTTTGAGATATATATATACTCGTGAAAGATATTAAATACATCAGTCTCTAAAAACACATACGCAGACATTTTTATGCATACGAATATACTAACCCATGTGCACATTCATACAGACAGACTCACTCACGCATAAATGTATATATGTATATATAAGTTTCATTAATAAGAACAAAAAACTTGTGATGTATATGTTTTTTTAATTTTTCCAACTTTCTGATGAGCATCTTTATATCAGGTCCGAAGGACTTAAAAATATATACCATAGTCCCAAGCGCTTTCGGATTTCTTCGAGACCATCTTTAGGGGGGTGTAGTACTGTCATTTTATTATATTTCTGCTAGATTCTGTTATAGGTTTTTATAACGTTCTCAGATTTCTGTTCTTTTTAATGAAACTTGTTTGAATGAAAGAATGCTGCATAAATATACATACCTACAAACATATGTATACATAAACAAAAAATTATAATGTCTTTTTTGAAAGTATTAATAGTATTTTATTTTGGTTTTATATTACGGATCACCCCGATCCTTCTTTAAAAACATCTGATTTGTAGTACTGAAATGTTGCTTTTTTTAATGAATAAACCAAAAAAGTGATTTTTTTTTTGTTTTTATATATACTCAGAACGTATACGTGGTTTCTCGACATGCTATATATATAGAGTACATATTCTATTTGAAGACAAAATGGTAATTTTTGAAACTTCAAATTTCCAAGCCGTTAAAATATTTATCTTAAAAATGTGAAACGAATATTATTTACCTTTATTCACAAGTGTTCTTAAAATTCACCAAGTGAGTGAAAGAGAGACAGACAGAAGAAGAGTAAAACAGAATGAAAGAGTAGATAAAAATAAGTTCTTGTCTTACATACAAAAGACACCATAGATGTCCATAGATTTGTGTAAAAATATCTGTAATAATAATATACATATAATATATATGTGCGCGCGTGTGTGTGTGAAAACGAAAATGCACTTTGATATAGATACAAATAGTTTACAGTGCCTCGACCTGATACCGAAGGAAGCTGTTACATCTAGATATCAGTATCTTCTCACAGAGAAATTACGGCAGAGAAGCTGGCCTTAAGTTTTGGGTCAAATTCCTAGGTATTTATTTGATAGGTAGTCGAGGCACACCTCCATCAGTTGGAAAATCAGCTTCACTACTTCTGCTACGATTTTTGCATGTATTACAACACCTTTCTACGTAGAAGAAACTCTTTCAGTGTCATAATTTCATTTGTTATCTATTATAAGCAAGACAATTATAAACATCATCAAGAAGGCATATGTGGATGAATAATTACTAAAAAGAATATATTGCCCAGCTGTACCCTACCTTGGATTCGTAATTAAAGTTTGAAGTCTTATAGATTATTGATAAAACATGGATTTTCTAAAAGCACAACGAATATTATTTGATCGATAGAAAAAATATCACGGATTCATGATTGTTAAGTATATCAGGAATTTTACATTAAAAAAATTCTAATAGTAAATACAGTGTAACCCGGATATAAAAGAACGAGTCTCCTCATAATGGAGGTTCAACTATTTATTATCATTATTATTATTATTTTTGTTGCTGTTGTTATTATTAGAATATGTGTAGAGTAAATTCTAAAATTCCTACTTTTTCATTTTGAATGTTTCGTATGCACGCAATGAATTTCATAGTTTTTGTTTTTAATTATATTTTCTGAACAAAAATAGAAAAAGAATTCTGGTAAATTTCCCTTGAAAAAATATATTCAGTTATATATTCAATTATATTGGTTTGGATTTTTGTTTAACAGCATAGCAATCATTTCTAGGCCATTTAATGCCGAAAACAATCATTTTTGGTAAACGTTAGTTTTTTTGTCCACACCTAGTTTTTTTAACAATACAATATGGACTATTTTACCCATAGCAGGAGGGAATGTGGGGGATTCAAACTCTTTCCAAGAGTATTAGTCCAAATATCAACGCGAACGGAACGTCTGTGATTCGAACTCGCGTACACCGATTCCGAAGCCAGATTGTCTATCCACTGAGCCAAGTCGACTTCCCCAATAAGAGATTTGGAACATTCAATAATTACACAGCAGCGTGAATTTGTTTTTTATTGATTTTTTTCAATTCATTTTTTCTTATCTACAGAAAAATCGATAAATGCATCAAAATATGTATATTAAAACAATTCTATTGATTTCTGGATTTTAATAGAATGATTTTTTTTTAACAAACTTTTGGATTCAAATTTCAAAGTTATCTAATTTGAATTTCAACCTTTTGGTTTCGTTTTGATATGTTTATTTGTTGTTGTTGTTGTTGATGTTTTATATGTGACTTATATTCGTATCTTTAGATATTGTAACTTTTCCTGGTAAGAGTATTTTCCGCACTTATTCATCTGAAACTCTAATCAAATTTTTTTAATTATATTTATTTGGATTTCATTGAGATGAGGATTCATAATCTAATATTGAATTTATTAGCGGACTGTTGCCTTCATCTTTTTATAATTGTTATTACACTATTTGAAATTAATTGAAATGAGGCTTCATAATCTAGTATTGATTTTATTAGCGAACTGTTGTCCTCATCTTTTTATAGGTGTTATTGGAGTTTCAAGACTCAGAGTTCCTATCCTAGGTCACGTTTAACCACCTGACGAAGGCCAGAGGATAAGTTAGCCGAAACGTTGTGTAACACCTATGCAATGATGAGGACAACAGTCCGCTAATAAAATCAATACTATTTTTTTTCATCTGATACTCCTAATGATTCTATTCAGTTAGTTACTTTGTCATTATCCTTATTTATGTTTTTCTACCAGTTTTAGTATTAATATTATTATTTTAATTCCCACACCATTCACACGCAGCATTTGCATGCTGCTCGTGATAGGTAGTTTTCACTGGAGTCAGAGTGACAAGTTTCCTCGTGATGCTCCAGCAAAATACGCCCAGCCAAAGACTGTATGGTGCCAATTTCTTATAACGATATTTATCAAGAGAAATGATAAGCCTTAAGAATATTTGGGTTATAATTGAAAAAATCTTATATAATAATCAAGTTATAGTCGAATTCATACAAAATCTACTTACAGTTTGAAAACGTTTCTTGTTAGTCCCAAAGAATATGGGTGTTATCCTTTTTGCATCATCTAAAAATGTGCAAAGTTATTTGGGAACTGTACTAAACACCTAACAATTATGGAAATGGGCGTACGCTTTTACGTTTATTTTTATAACTTGCTGTGCTTATTGTCACTAGTTCAGTTATACTGTGTTTATTTTTAATTACATTATAATTAGAGCTGCGTTTGCTTTTTAATGATGTATGGGTTTCGTCTATTAAGTTTCAAACATAGAATAATTAAAAGTTATTTTCACTTGGGGGTGATATGGAAAAAAGACTGACCATAAACGCGTGAGTAAGATACTCATTTTATTATATATATATATATATATATATAAGCGTAGACACCGAGGGCCGTTGGCTCCGTGTCTAAGCTTATATACTACACACGCTTTATTACTGATATTGAGCACTTTATAAATATAGGCATACTTACTCTACAGTTTAATATGTATACATACTATATATATATATCTTAGATACACATTAGATTATCAAAACTAGGGTCTTCGACCAAAGTGTACACACACTCCCAAACACTTACACACAAACACACTGACACACATACATATCTATAATTGTAAGTACATATGTATCTGTTTTCAGGGAAAGTATATGTGTATGTGTGTGTGTGAGTGTGTGTATGTGTATGCGTGTGTGTGATATTATATTTTAAATGAGGTTCATTAGAGTTGGATGAAAAAAACGTTATTATTTGAAAGATTCAATGGAATCTGTTAGTTGGATATGTGTCATTGCTTTGTCTTAAGAAGCAACCATTAACTAATGATTAGAAAAAGTAGTAAAAAAAAAGAAAACAATGAAACGTGTTTAAATCGACAACGATGGAAATAAATAACAAGAAATAAAAAGAAACATAGTTTGATAGAAACGGATTGATCAAGATTTATGAATATAAACGGATTACGATATAAATAGACTTGGATAGACATGACTGAAAATATTTCCTCGGACTTTTATAAAAACCTGTTCATATAAGCATTTGGTAAGCTTATCTTAATCTGAAACAACGTTGTAAGTGTAGAATTTTCGATTCATATCGGGGAAGTCAACTTGGACCAGTGGATAGGCAGTCGAACTTCCGAATCGTAGTAGACGATTTCGAACCCCAGGCTTTCCTTTATCGTTCATATTCTGACTAATACACTTGAGAAAGGTATGAATCCTCTTCAGCTATGGGTCAAATGGTGCATATTGCGTTATTCAAAAAACTAAGTGTGAACAAAATCTAACGTTTACCAAAACATTTTAATGTCTTAAAATGACCTGAAAAAGGTTGATATACCGGAAAACACAAACAAACAATCAATTTATATCAATTTCATAATACAGAAGACGGTTCCAGATAAGCTCACTAACTTGTGTTGTCCTACAAAGGTATCTTTATTATCTGTCATTTTGCAACTTACCTCATATTATTCTTTTAACAGTTCCAAAATCGACCTAACCTAAGATATATATA
>JAYKTE010357290.1:0-20083 GCA_036873565.1 Xipholeptos notoides
CAACTGGGATTTGAACTCGCGTACTACGATTCCGAGGTCCGACTGCCTACCGATTGGCCCAAATCGACTTCCCCAAGTCATATTGGAACAAAGGTTCCTTCCTGAATAAACCGAATATAAATCTAAGGTATTTATTTAACGACACGATTCCGATTCCCGCAAAAATACACGATTCTTACGATTAACGATTACGATTCCAAGGAATCGTCCCATCACTAGTTGTGAGCCAGTGTAGTGAGCGACTTTACTTTCCTACACTGTGGTTGTGGTAGGTGTGCTTTGCTTCTTGGTCCTGACTGGTGGTGGCGTGGCGTGTGTACTCTTAAGTTTGAGCAGGCTCAACCATTTAAATACATAATTCATCTAGTGAATGAGTCTTTCCCAAGGATATTAGTTCACCATGACTAAACGACCAGGATTCGAACTTTCATACTGCGATTCCGAGAGCACCAGTCACCACCACCTCCTCTTCCCAAGCCAGTAACAAGTTATCGTGAACTTCTCAGCCAGCAAGTCCCATGTCGCTCTCAAACGGGCCTTACGTAAACGGGACGTCATAGCGGGTTTTGATTTGGAGACTAGATATTCGTACGGAATCTGCGTCAGAGTGTCTGTCCAATGCAGGTCTTACGAGCCACAGACAGATCTACTCACGCAAGACAACAGTCGGGTAGACGGGAGGAGGGGGAACAGCCGAGGGTGAGCCGTCGAACAGTAGGTCTATCCTGCAGGGCATAATGCGGTCGGTACGATAAGCTGTGCAAGATGGAAGTGGGCATGTGGAAGTGGAACCATATGCGGACTCATTTGCACTCGGACATGTTAGGGTTGGTCATCTTCTGTAAAGAAGTGGCAGTCACCATATATATATATAAATAAAAGACAAACATGAGGACAAATCAAAAGCTTGATTCACAAAATTAATTCCCCAAAATAAAAAATTCTAACCGTTCCTTTCTTTTTCCTCCTTATAAAACGCCATTACAGGTGCAGATTATTTTTATTTTTTTTTCATTTATCATTTATTAACCTTTTTCCTGTTTTTTTTTTTCTACTATTTGAAATTCATTTTATTTCAGTGAATGCGTCAATTTTTCTTTCTTCTAAAGTATCTATGTCTCCAAAAAGTAGCGAGAGAGAGACTTCTAAAAAAAAAAAAATTGTTACTTTTAATTTGTTTTAACATTCCTTTTGTGAAAATAAAGTAAATAATTTTTTAGAAATAGCGTTTTTAAAGACAAGAAAAAAAAAGGGGGGGGAGAAAAATAAATGTTGGTTGGTTTCACTTCAGAAGTTGACAAAACTGACAAGATGTTGATATTCAATTTCCTGTTAGCATTTAGGGTTGGAGGGGTAGGAGTATAGACACCCAAAAACTTTTGATATCTATTTCAGCTTTCTTTTTTTTTACACTGGCCAATTATGTCAGTTGTGTGGGTGTGTGGTCGGCATACTACTGACCTTTGCAGGTTGAGCCGGCTCCACCATTGAACCCACACGACGAGTTCATTGGTGAGTTTTCTGGGAATATGAAATTCACAAGCGGTCCGCAACTGCAAGTATTTCCCAATTAAGGGAGGACCTCCAGTTTTTCTTCCGAAGTTTTTTCTTTGTCGTTGATGCCTGTCTTACCTTAGCACTAAAGGTTCATGCCCAGGGTTTAACCGCGCCCCTAGACACTAACCTAGGTATTCGCATGTGAGAATTCTATTTTTTTTTATAATATACCGAAATTATAGGCATGTTTCATGATAATAAAGGTTAAAAATGGAGTTTTGGAATGGATTAAAATTGTTTCCATTATTCCTTATAGGTTAAATGTATTCGGATTTTGAACAAATCCCATTTTAAACTCAGTTCCTGAACAAATTAAGTTCAAGAACAGAGGTACCACTGTATAGAGAGAGAGAGAGAGAGAGAAATAGATGGTTTGATATATATATATATTTCAACATACAAGTACAATAATTTTCCAGTTAATCCTAGTAATTATTTTGTTAATTTTTTTTCATTAAAATAGATCTTAAAGTACAAGGAGCCTTGCGGCCGCTAGAAACCTTCCACCCCCCTTGCATTTGCAGGGTCTGCTCTGGGCCCTAAGTATGGCCCTGCTTCATACGCACATGTATGTGTATATTGAGTTTGAATTATTGAATAACAGTTGAATCTGTTGGGATTTCTTTTTATTTATATACAAATATTTACTTATTTTACAATTTCTTGGTTGCACCTTCCATCAAAACACCGGCCCACCTACCCTCGCCCTGGGTATTTCCGGTTGTCTTTGTTAACGATCTGCCAAATTTAATTGGTCAGTTGCCATGATTACGCCTAATGATTCTCTTATGTCAACAATGGAATTGACGAGAGAAAGGCTGGACTTTATATCATCTTAAATAAATACTGTTTGTCCAGCTGCAGCTTAGGTAGGCTCTTTGAGATGGGACCTTTTATTCAATGAACTCACACAGACACACAAAAAGACACACACACACACACACACACACACACAAAACGGGGACACAATATTTTTTTTTTCAGATATGCATTAACGTCTATTTACACACTCTCTTTTCCCATCTCTCTCTCTCTCTATTTCTTTTTCAAATCGCTCTTCTCTCTCTCTCTCTCTCTCCCCTCTCTCTTTATTTATTTTCTCTCCCCTCTCTCTTTATTTCTTTTCTCTCCCCTCTCTCTTTATTTCTTTTCTCTATCTCTCTTTTCCCATCTCTTTCTCTCGTCATCTCTCTCTCTCTTCCCTCTCTTTATTTCCTTTCTCTATCTCTCTTTTCCCATCTCTTTCTTTTGTCATCTCTTTCTCTCTCTATTTTTCCATCTCTCTCTTCATTTCTTTCCCTCATCTTTTTTTTTTCTCTCTTTCTCCCTCCCTCTCTTCATTTCACTTTATAAAAATTTGTGGAATGTAGGTATATTTACTTGGTTGAGCACCAACCCATGTTAGGCACAAGGCCATTTATATGTGCTCATTATATCCCTGGGCTTTTGTAATCAGTGTTGCACTTCACATAGATGCGTTACTCTACCAAGTTAATGAGCCTCATCTGCCCGAGACAGCTAAAAGTGAATGCTTGGTTTTGGTTGTGCAATATGGTTCCAGAGACCAAACTTTTTCCACTGCTCCAATCTTGCTGCCCAAAGTTGTGGAATATAGAGCCATTTTCTTAGTCAAAATGATCCTAGTCTTTATATATATAGAAGTGAAAATGTGTGTACAATCAGTTTCTACCAAGCTACTCTGCCAATATTTGGTCTACAGACTTGAAATTTCATATATGGGGTATTCAGACCTGGGGAAAGCTTTTTAATTGGTTTTGAGCCAGAAATTTAGTTGTTAAGAGGTCAAAGATGAAAGATTTTACCAATGTGGTCTCTACCAAACTACTGTGCCAATTTTGGGTCTAAATACTTTATATTTGATATATGGGTTATTTGGACCTGGGGAATACTTTTTAATTAGTTTTCAGATGGAAAAACTGTCACAGGGTCAAAATTTGGAATTACAAAAAACATTAATCAAAATGAACACAAAAGTGAGCATAAAAGCATTCAGCCGTCTGAAATTTGCATATGTACGGTGCTGCTTTCCTACATAATAGGCTTCCTTAACTGCCTTAGTTGCAAGTCACTGGTACTGGGCAAAGCCAGGCAATACTTTTAGTTTTAAATAAAATGAAATAAAAGATCTTTATATGAAAAAAGAAAAATAATCCAAATAATGAAATTATGTGTGCAATTATCCAAGGCAAAATGAATAGTAATAGTCTAGTCAAATGATATTCCAACAATGGTATCATAGAAAAGTCCTAACAAAGTCACTTTGATTAAATAAGACCAGATAGAATTATCTGAAAATTAGACAGTCAAAATACTTTAATATAGAAAATGCCAATTTTCACACCTGATTTACTCTTTGCTGGTATCATCATCATCATCATCTCCTCTTCATCCCTTCTTGGTGGGACATAAGGCTTCCACAATCCAGTATTTTGCTTTGTGGAAGTTTCCATAACTTTTTTACTGTTTTTACAGGGTGGGGTTGTTAGCCCCAATCCCAACCCCCAACCTGGAGCAACAGTACCTGGTGTTTATAGATGGTCACCCATCTATGTACTGACCAGGCTCAACGTTGCTTAACTTCGGTGATCCGACGTGAACCGGTGTGTCCAACGCGACTTGACCGTATTTGCTGGTATCCCTGGCAATTAATAGAATCTTCCAAAATTAACCAATTATACCTTGTTTACCAAAATTATTGTAGCTATTTTTATTCTATGAGAAAAGTATATATCTACTTGGTTGAGCACCAACCCAAGTTAGGCACAAGGCCAGTTTTACATTCAATTTTACTTTCATTATATCTCTGGGCTTTTGTAATCAGTGTTGCCCTTTACCTTAATGAGTTACTCTCATTGAGTTGACAGGTCTCATCTATCTGGGTTTCTTTATATCAGCGTCATCCTTACACCTAGCTGAGATATTCTCCTGATTTAACAAGTTTCATCTACCCGAAACAGTTGAAAGTGAATGTAATGGTTTTTACTGGGATTTGAACTCCTGATACGATTCCAGAGTCCAAGCCTTTACCACTACTCCACTCTCGCTGTCCTTGAAATAAAGAGAAACAGATGGCATTTACTGTTTTCTATTATTATCTTATTCAATGGTCGAAGCCCGTTATGTCCTTGTTTAATAAATATGTTATACTTGCTTTTAAGTAATTGAATACGACTAGTCAGTAAATGAATCAACTTCACTTTACTTTCTTTCTTTTTTTTTCTTGCTCTTTCCTTATCAACAAATTCATAAATATTTGATTTTTACGGATGACAGACTTTGATAATAGCTTTGTGTTAGTTAGAAAAATATTTTCATGTTCTTCCTATTGAGCATCAGATGCCAGTTTAGTTGTATTTTTTTGATACCCGTTAATGAAATATTGGTTTTTACGTATCATACATACTGGGTAGCCCACAAATTTTTATTATTAATAAAATATTGGTTTTTACCTATCATACATACTGGGTAGCACGCAATTAGTGCAATTTTTTATATGGTTAATTGAAAAAATGGTAGTAATTGTCAGTTATTATATCTGCAAATTTATCATCAACTAAACTAGTGTAAAACTTTACTCTGCTTCTTTTTAAATTAGTTTAAGGTTGTATTTTTCCAGCATGCTTTTTTTTTAATATAGAAAAATTAATTAAAGATAAAAGTATCAAAATACAACACACTAACACGAAACCCAATATAAATAAATACATAAAAGGGCAGAAGCCATGAGAAAACCAGATGGAAAATAAATTATTCTAAATAAAACCCAAAATAGGAAACTGGAAATCAGAAACACTAAACACCCGTAGAAGATAAGTAATCAATACCAGATTATACATCGATCATACACAATTAATATGTCCCCATTTACTAAAAAGAACAGACCCACCAAAAAACAAAGTATGGAAACCAAATCACAATTAAACACATACTGACAGAATGCAAAACCTTAAGTAAAACAAGACATAAATACTTTAATAAAACAGACCTTAAAATGATCTTTGAAACAACTGACATAAACAAAATTCCTCACAGAAAGTAATTTCTACTAAAAAATATAAAAACTCGCTCACATGAACATAACAAAAAATCAAACCCAAGATAAATTTTGACATAAAATGACCCATTAGGAGTTGACATGCCGTTAAACCCAAATAACTAACTTGTTAAATTCTTTTTCGAAATCTTTGAGATGAGGTATGATGAATTCTAAAAGTATTATTCAGATTATTTTCCTCATTCATATTATTATTGGTTGAAACGTGAGAAAGAAAATGATATGGATGAGGAAAATAGTCCGAATAATACTTTTTGAGTAACTTTTTTAAAATATTAAATGTTATTTTGTTTAATGTCTGGTTCCTTGTTTTCTTCTTTTTAAATGTAATATAGATTAACACAATGAATTAATCTTTTTTTCTTTTTATTTCAGATTGAATACAGATTTGATTTTGTTTGGCATAAGAATGGAATAAACCACACCTGGATTAAAATGGATTAAATAGATTTTTTTTAAACTGCAAATTTTGTATTTGCAGTTTAATATAAAGACCAAAATATTACTATATATGAATTGGGGCTTTTGGTTACTTAAAAGAAAAATGAAGAATATAAATTAAAAGAAAAAAAAAAGAAACAAATGTATTTGGTTCAAGAAAATCTTTTTTCTCAATTTCTTTCACATTAAAAAGAAAAGAAGATTTTTAAAAAGAATCGTGCCGACTTCGCCCTTTATCATTGGATTATTTTTTTGTTGCCCCTAATTATTGAATGAGTAAACAACACTCACCCTGTCAAACGCCGCCGACAACGCTGCCTTGTTTCAGTACGTCAGCTGGTGCTGAAAACTGGTACCCTTTTAACTTCTTTACCAGTATTACTGCTCTCCAGAATACAAGTGAAGCCCAAGGGCCAACACCGACACTGGCGACTGCAGCAGTACCACCGCCGCCCCCACCAGCACCTCCACCACCACCAGGTTTTGGCTACGCTACACCCACCCCTGCTGTTCGAGAGCCTTCGACCTTGAAGATGCCTTTCGACTGCGAAATCTGCGGTCGTATCCTGTCTGGTTCTGGCCATCTGAAGACGCACCTACGAACTCACACAGGAGAAAAACCATTCAAGTGTGAGGTTTGTAGCAAATGTTTTGCAAATTCTGGGGCTTGGAAAACTCACGCCAAAACTCACACGGGAGAAAAACCTTTCAAATGCGACACGTGCGGTCGCAAGTTTGCCAACTCTGGCGCCCAGAAAACCCATTCTCGTACGCACACTGGGGAGAAACCCTACACCTGTGAGGTGTGCGACAAGCGTTTCGCCAACTCCGGCGCATGGAAGACACACTTAAAGATTCACATCGGTGACCGCCCTTATAAATGTGAGACTTGTGGGAAAGATTTTTCTAATCCCGGAGCCAGGCGAATCCACATCAAATCACATAACGGAGCCAAACCTTTTAAGTGTCAAACCTGTGGTAATAACTTTGCCAACACTGGTGCTCTGAAGGTACATATGTTGAGCCATGTTAAGCCGGATCAGAGCCTTATGGGTTCCCCTACGGGTCCCAACTGCAACAGCTGTGACAAGAACTTCTCACCTACATCATCACAAATCCCCTCTCCGCACAAAGGTCTTCCAAATTCAATCCAGCAGCATCCGATAGACATTATTGAGCACTCGTTTGCTTCAGCGCCTCCCACCTCATTACCAAATCTTTCCAAGACTTCTTTATCCATCCCATCATCAGTCAGCTTCTCCGGCTCGGAGAAAACCTTCAGTATGTACCCATCGCCAATAAACCATTTGAAACCTACTGTTTTACCTCAACATCCGTCGGTCCAACATAGAGACGTCTGCGATAAGGCAATAGCTGCTGCTGCGGCTGCCGCCGCTGCTGCAGCCAACCCCCTAGTGCCAACCTCCCAAAGTCATCAAACAACACAGATTCAACCGTACACGTTTGAGTGCCACAACAAGGGTATCCCACCCTTGCGACCTTTTGCTGTTCCTAAAATGAACATCATGGACAGATCATTAGGGTTAGGTTTTGTTGTTTAATCACTAACTTGAGGGTAAATATCCATCATTTTTGTGGGGTGGGATTTTTTTTTTTTTTTTTTTTTTTTGGGTTTTCTTTCTTTCAATATTCTCATCTCAAATATCAAACATTCAACTTTGACCTAAATCGGAATTCTTTTTTTTTTTTTTTCTCCCGGTTATTATCCTAATCTTACTTGTTTGTATTTTCTCTATACTGGGGAACCTCAGTTTTCAAATGTCCTAGGTTCTTGTACAAATCAGTAATCAAGCTATAAAAAATAAAAAAACTGAAATTTTTGCATCAGTTTTAGAACGAAATTCGGATTTTGTACCAGTCCCAGGAGATAAAAACGCATAAAATACACAATGAGAGACATTAAAGTTAAATGGATTCAGATTTTGAACAAATCAGTTTTTACAACTCGGTTCCTGCTACACGGATTAAGTTCGAGAACCGAGGCACCACTGTATTTGATCAAATATTATTATTATTACCTTTAAATTCGCTTTCAAGTTGTTTTTTTGCTTTTGTTTAATGGCATATCAACCTTTTTAGGTCATTTAATGCCGATAACAATTATTTTTGATAAACATTCTTTTGTCCACACAGTTTTTTAAATAACATAGTATACACTATTAATCCATAGCTGGAGGGAATGTGGGGATTCATACCTTTCCCAAGGGTATTAGACCAAATGTGAATGTAAACGACTGGGATTTTAACTCACATATTACAATTTTTTCCACTGCCCCTGGTGGACCTCTGCTCACTTTCAATTACTTCGGGAATATTTAACTCGAGCATGAGTACCTAACTCATCTAGTTGTAATTTCCAAATTTACGATTTCCAAAACCCAGGCAGTTTAGGCTTGTCAGCTTGGGGGAGTAACGGTCCATCTATGTTAAGGGCAAGACTGATTCCAAACCCATGCAGCTCAAGAGTTCTTTTTGCATCAAATTCAGTAGCGTTGGTTTTCTGAACCAACAACTTCTACCAACAATTTCTGGACCCCAGAAATATTCCATTGACCCTAAGGGTTCATGTGGACTCTGGTTGAGAACCCCTGGTTTAGTACCTGAGCACCAGCACCATGCTGGACCCCCTAAGGAAGCCAATTGCCACAACATTCTGTGCTATAGGTGAACAGTGCCCTCTCTCTTGCACTTAAATCTCTTTGTTGTGTTGCTTTTTCTTTTGCTTTCTTTATGGAAAGATGAAATAAAGATATCAACATTAATGACATTTCACTACCAAATTCAAATTTTTTTTTTCCATCCTTTGGGGAAAAAAACTAAAATTAACACCTAAATAATAAATTCAAACATTACTTTATAAAAAAAATATTGCCTTATAAAAGAATAATGTTTCATAAGATATACTACACTTCTAATTTTCTAGTTGGCCCCAAAAAGTAGTTAATTTAAATAAGAGAAAATTAATATTCATTATTTAAAAAATAGAAAGAATTATAAACACATTTCTAATTATATTTATTTTAGAATTCATTGAGATGAGGCATCATAATCTAGTAATGATTTTATTAGTGGACTGTTGTCCTCATCTTTATTTTCGTTTCGGCCAACTTATCATCCCGGTCTCGTCAGATGGTTAATCCACCTGACGGATCCATCCTTTGTCAGATGGTTAATCTTCATTGCTCTTCGAGGCCCATGGCACATTGGATAGAGGCGTTGAGTTTGTACAGTTTCAGGTGAGCATTGGCTGAAGGTAGCGGTTTTGATTCATACCCAAGCAGACCAGAGATTTAGTTGGTCAAAATGTAGTGCTATAGACAACAACTATGGATGGCAGTGATTACTAGTGATGCAGTTACAATACTCATTTCCTACCTGAGGCTGCGGTTTACCACCTGACGAAGACCAGAGGATAAGTTGGCTGAAACGTAGTGTAATAATACCTATAAAGATGAGGACAATAGTCTGCTAATAAAAATCAATACTAAACACCTTTTTTCTATTAGTGATTTTCTCATAGACCAAAGAGAAAAAAAAACAAGATATCAGGCATTCAGAGTAACTACCTGACAAGTGCAAAAAATAAAAAAATGTAGAAAAAGACTAGGAGCAAGTAAACAACAGGATGCACAGTGATTGGCTGAAAATCTTTGTCCCGTGTACTTTCATTGGCCATCAGGCGTTTGCCGAGTAGCTTAAAGCATACGATTGGTGAGAGTGTTGTGGCACTTGTCAGATTGTACTCCCAAGTCTGGAATGAAGTGCATGATGAGTAGACTGTACATTAGTCGATTTTCAACCATGTTTCAGTCTCAGTTCCATCATGTCTTTTCCACATGGTAAAGGAGGCTTTTAGGAATACAGTGGTATACATAACTCGTTTTTAGCCACGGTAGTACTTGTCAGTTTGTTACTCTCAACGTCTCATGTAAAACTTAGTTGTAATATTTGTGCAATTTATTTTTTCGATTGAATTTTCAATGATTTAAAAGTGAAATGTTTTCTAAACAACCTTAAGCTTTACATGTAAAATCTTTTAAATTTAGTATATTTAGACATGTGGTAGAGGAGGCTTTTAGGAATAGAGTGGTATATATAACTTGTTTTTGGCTGCGGTGACGCTTTTCGGGTTGTTACTATCAATGCCTCATATGTAATGATTATAAGGAAATAAGAACAACTTATAAAAGGTTTTTTTTTTTAATTTATTACTTGTAGACTCTTTTTCAATACATTTTGATTCTCAATAAGCAATAATAAACTATTTCTTTCACTTAGTCTTTTCTATTAAATAAGATTCAAAAGGAAATGAAAGAATTATCAGAGAATAGAGTCAATTCTAAAGTAATGCTTCCTATTTCTTTTATATATGAGAGTAGTTCCAAAAGTAATGCCTACTATTTTTTTATATATATATGAGGATCAAAAGCAATGCCTCCTATATATATATATATATGAGAATCATTCCAAAAGTAATACCTCCTATTTTTATATACAAGGATCATTCCAAAAGTAATGCTTCCAATTTTTATAGATATGAGGATCTTCCCAAAAGTAATGCCTCCTATTTTTTTTATATATACAAGGGTTGTTCCAAATGTAATGATAAAAGGTTGAAAGGTCGTTAAACCCAAGCAAACCAAACCAAACCAAACCAAATGTAATGCCTCCTATTTTATATTGGATGATTATTCCAAAAGTAATGCTATCTACTTTTTAAAGATTTTTTTTCGAAGTCGAAGAGCTAGAAGATAAGTTGTACTATTAAAATGAGCGACCTTTTGTGCTCCAGAATTTATTTTTCTACATAGTCTCCACCATTCTCAATTCACTTTTGCCAGTGAAGTTGGTAATTTTCCTTGTTTTTTGTTTTTTTGTAAGCTTTCAGGCGATCAATGCATAAGTTCAGTCATCATGACTATGATCCATTCAGGTGGAATAAAAAAGTAGGAGGTATTATTTTCTGAATGACCCTTGTGTAATTTAGCTGTTTGCATAATGTAATCCTAGCCTTGAATCAACTACAGAAGAAAGAAAAGACTTGACCCGTTGAATTTTGAACTCCTAACATGAATGATATAACCAGAGTATAATAAATTTTAAGGGGAAGTCGATTTGGGCCAGTAGATAGGCAGTTAGACTTCAGAATCATGGCATGCATGTCTGAATCCCAGTCATTCCATTTGCGTTCATATTTGGACAAAGACCCTTGGGAAAGGTATGAATCCCCACATTCCCTCCAGCTATGGATTAAATAGTTCATATTCTTTTATCCAAAAAAACTAAGTGTGGACAAAAACTAACATTTACCAAAAATGATTGTTCTTGGCATTAAATGACCTAAGAAGGTTGATATACTGTAAAAAACACAAACATACAAACTACCAAGTGAAGATTGCTCTTTTTTTCCTTAAATCATATTTGCTATAGGGCTGTTTAGACTATTTAGATTGTGAATATCCTAGTGGATCAATAGTTACAGATGCATACATTGAAGTTTACTTCCTGAATTCTTTATTCACTCATGCCCCCATGCAATGTATGCCCATTTAGTTACTTTCACTTTTAAATGAACCACTTTTGAGGAAGTCGACATGGACCAGTGGATAGGCAGTTGGACTTCAGAATCGTAGTACGTGAGTTCGAATCCTAGTCATTCCGTTTGCATTCATATTTGGACTAATACCATTCAGAAAGGTATGAATCCCCCACCCTCCCTCCAGTTATGGGTTAAATAGTGAATATTGTGTTATTCAAAAAAAAATCATGTGGACAAAAAAAATAACGTTTACCAAAAATAATTGTTCTCAGCATTAAATGACCTAAAAAGATTGATATGCCGTAAAACACAAGCAAACAAACAAACCACTTTTAGAAAACTGCTCCTTCCACCCAGGTGTGTAGATGGGTATCAGCTGAGCTAAACCCATTGGTTGATGAGCATCCTACCACAAAAACAGAATGTTAGAATTGCATACTTTTATTTAGCAGAATTAAATTCCTACACCAGCCTTGTGAGTCTTTAGGTCTAGGAGAAAGACATTACTATTGCATCACTTCTCAAAGTATCATTTTTAGGCTGGGTTAGGAAAATTTAATCAAGAGCAAATCATACCTTAAGTGATTTTAGTTCAACCTGAAGCTTTTTAGTTCAATTATTGCCTTCTTTCATCATTCCCTAAAAAAAACATAATAAAATTTGAATAAATGAAAAATAAATCAATTCAAAATATTTCCCAACACAATTCAATAAACATAATTTTATAATAATAATAAAAATCAATAATAGTAATAATATTTATTAATAAATTTAATATTTGTTTAATCCTCTTGTTTCCTTGAGGAACATAGGGCCGTAACGACGCTCGTCCTACAGACTTGGTTCTGGCTGGTCCTCTTTAGCTCGGCCCATGTCATTGCGGCAGCCCTGGTCTCAGCCTTAGTGCTTCTTTTCTAAGTCTACCTCAGGCGACCAACTTTACGCTTGCCTTGCGGGTTCCATTCCAGGGCCTACTTGATGATGTTGGATGCAGGCTTCCAGGAGGTGTGGCCAATCTAGTTCCATTTTCATTTCTCGATCTCTGTTTCCATTGGGGTTTGGTTGGTTCTGTTCCACAGTTGTTCATTGGAGATAGTCTCTAGCCATCCTATGTTTAGAATAATTTAAATATAACTATATTATATTAAACATAATGAATTAAATGTAATAAATTAAATGTAATAAATTTAATGTACATACATGAAAAAATACATCCCATATATCAATTACATATGTAAAAATTTGTGTATTGATTACATTTGTTAAAACAAATTAGGTACATTTGGGGAAAACTAATCTAAGCCAGAGGTGCCCAACAAGGGTTAAATTTACCTCTAGGAGGTAATAAATTATATAGTCCAAGCTAAATAATCGGAGTACTTGATAATTTAAAAAATAATTCATTTAAATTTATATCAGCCTTATTAAGTAATTTAATGCTGAGAACAATAATTTTTGGTAAACGTTATATTCGTCTATGCATAGTTTTTTTGATAACACAATCTGCACTACTTAATCCATAGCTGGTGGGATCATACCTTTCCCAAGTGTATTAGCCCAAATGTAAATGGAACGACTAGGATTTAAACTCGTGTATTACAATTCTGAAGTCTGACTGGCTGTTCACTGTCCCAAATAGACTTCCCCAAAAAAAAGCTTTCTTTTTTCTTTTTTTCATTCTGCCATATAACGAGAGTGGCTTTCTCTTTGATGAGGGTCTCCTCCATGTATGTCCCTAAATCAAAGATGGCTGGATCCTTTAACTAGCTGTTCATCCTGTAAGGAGGCAGATCAGCAAAGCCAACAGAAGCAAGAACCAACTCCCAAACTTTTTTTTTTTAACTTAAATAATTTACTAACGTTACATTTTTCATTCTAAGTAAACTAATTTATGTATTGATTTTATTATTAGCAAACTGTTGTCCTCATTTTTATAGTTGTTATTACCACTACGTTTCAGCTAACTTATCCTCTGGCCTTCATCAGCTGAGTTGGCTGAAACATAGTGTAATAACAACTATAAAGATGAGGATAACACTCCGCTAATAAAATCAATACATAGATTATGAAGCCTCATCTTAAAAGATTTCCAAATAAATATGATTATAAACTAATTTACTCTATCGGGGTTGCTTGACAGAGACCACCTAAAACAGCCTTAACCTCTGGGTGAAAAAGTGATTGAGAGATTTTAAAACAAGATTGACAAAGAAATCCCACAATGCCTCATCAGGTCCTGTTCACTGTGATATTGCCAACCTGCGGTCTAAGGACCCTTGCAATATACAACAGTTCGATGTCATGTAAATAGTGTAAAGAAGTTATAACTTGCCAAACTGATTCTTCTTATTATTTTTCGAAATCGTTGAGATGAGGTATGATCATTTCTAAAAGTATTATTCGGACTATTTTTCACATCCTTATTATTTTCTTTCTCAAAACAAAGGGTGTTTCAGTCGAAACGTGAGAAAGAAAATAATATGGATGAGGAAAATAGTCCGAATAATACTTTAAGATTCTTATTATGTTAAGTAATTGGCTGGGTGAGACATATTGATTTTTTTTATTCATAAAAAAAAAGAGAGAGAAAGAAAGAAAGAAAAAGACATTTTGATGTCAATTTATTTTTGTAGATGAGTTGAATATTTTAAGAAGAAAACATGGATATTTATTCTTGAATTTTTGGGGTTTTTTTTCTATATTTTTGAAAAAAATGTTTTACTAAATTTTTAGTTTTGATTCATTGATTTTTTTTTTTGGCACTCACTGTGCAGTGTGGTCTGGTCACAAACATGTTTACTTTCAAACTTTAACAAATGTCATTCAATTTTTTTTGTTGGTTTACTTACTTACCTAAATTAATTTTGTTTATTTACCTACCTAGATTTAATTCGTTTTCTTTACTTATCTAAATTTAATTTGTTTATTTACTTCCCTAAATTTATTTTGTTTATTTACTTAGCTAAATTTAATTCATTTATTTACTTACCTAATTTTGTTTATTTATTTACTTATCTAAATTTATTTTATTTATTTACTTTATAATATTTACTTATTTCTTTTCATCTTCTTTATTTTTGTTTAGTTTCAACTTTAATCCATTCTTTTTATTTTCACGCCTTTCAACATTTTTAATTTGTTTATAACGTAACAATATGTTTATTCATGTGTGAAAAAATGCTTTAGTTACTTAAAAAAAAGATTAAAAACACAAAAAAAATTAGGTAAGTTAATTTAGAAATTCACTCGCTGTGCAATGAGTACCAATTTCTTTTTTTTTTTTTTTTTTACATTTACTTGCCTTATGTCAATCCTGTTCTCTGTATATTCTCCCTCAACGTTGGACCAGGCCAGGATGATAGCTGGTCTACATTTTGAAAAAAGTATGGTATAAATTATTTCAAAAAATGGCAACTTTATTTTTATTAAAGTGTGAACATTATTTAAGTAAATTTTGTTTAATTACTGTTAAATATTTTATGTAAAATTAGGGTGGCCCAAAGGTGGCTTTATGTCACATTAGGGTGGCCCAAAAGTGTGTTCATGTCACATTAGGGTGGCCCAAAAGTGTGTTCATATCACATTAGGGTGGCCCAAAGGTGTGTTCATGTCACATTAGGGTGGCCCAAAGGTGTGTTCATGTCACATTAGGGTGGCCCAAAGGTGTATTCATGTCACATTAGGGTGGCCCAAAGGTGTGTTCATCTAACATTAGGGTGGCCCAATGGTGGGTTCATGTAGAAAATGGCCCAACTGTGGGTTTATGTAACATTAGAGTAGCCCAAAAGCATGTTTGTTAGAAAAGAGAGTTTGATTTTTTTTTTTTTCAACAAAAACTCAAATTCTGGGCCACCCAATCTACGAGGGTAAATAAAAAAAGTTCTGAGACAAATGACATGAATTCAATCCAAGTGAAAATAGAGCAACAAAATTTTATCAAGGAGGAATTTCTCACTTGCGAAAGGAGGAATTTCTCACAGCTGAAAGTGAATGCAATGGCTTTCACTGGGATTTGAACTCGTGTACTACGCATCCAAAGACCCAGCTTTTTTTCCAATGCTCCAACCACGCTGACTGAACAGGGTTGATATGCCATAAAACCAACTAAACATATATTGTTTTTTTTGTTATTGTTTTTTCTTCTTCTAAAAGTGACTGATAATTTTCCACTTGCAGATTAGCCCCTAGTCAAAGGATTGTGAATGACCTGACTAATCCCATTAATCTAATGGATCCTGAACTTTACTCCCACCTTTGGGATCAGGGACAGTTAACCCCTGACCACCAGATGTTAGCTTCAGATGCAGATGTTTATCAACTTCGGGAAATTCTAATTCCACATGGAAAGGTTGGTATTTTATTGCCTTTTTTTTCTTTTTCTTTTTTCTTTTTTTCTTTTTTTACACTCCTAAAATTTAGTTGAGCACTTTTAAATTGTAATTGTATGTCTGCTGTCATTATCATAACATTCAAGCAAAGCCCCTTCTCCTCGTTACAAGAGTGTAAGTTGAGCACTCCCGAATGACTTATAGCAATAAGAATTATAATTTAATAGGTCATCACAGTCTGATTTCTGAGTCTTCTTGATACGCAAGCTCGAATCCCAGTCGTTCCATTTGCATTCATAGTTGTACTAATATCCTTGGGAAAGGTATGAATCCCTACATTCTCTCCTGCTATGGATTAAATTGTGCTTATTGTGTTATTAAAAAGACTATGTGTGAACCAAGAAGAATGTTTATCAAGAAATGATTGTTCTCGGCATTAAATGACCTAAAAAGGTTGATATGCTGTAAATCAAAATACTTAAACAAACAGATTAAATTTGATTTATTCCACCAGGGTTACCTGGCTCTGCTCAGATTTCAAATATACTGAAATAATTATTACTATTAGTAGTAGTAGTAATAATAATAGGTTATTTTCAAGAAGCCTTTTCTTCAAATGCATTGAAAATATTTATATGATGAATATACATTGCAAATTATTTTTTTTACTTTTCTAATTAAGATTTTGTATTCTATTTTTTAACTTTATTTCTCTGTCCCCCCTCCCCCCTCTCGCTTTGTTTTATCAAACTACTTTATTCAAATGTTTTGAAGAATGGAGAAAACATCTTTAAAAAAAACGAAGGGCAAATATTATTCATGTATTATTTTCAGGTCGAATGCAATGCTAAAATCCTAAAATTATTAATTTGAAGAAAAATATTTGTATAATACACTTTCCATCATGAGTTGTTTTTTTGTTGCTGTTTTTTTGTTTTAATTCTACATTTGGAAAAAAAAGGTATAAATCATTTTAATAAAAAAAGTAGTCATTTTAAAGTGTGAACAGTATTTAGGTAAATTTTGTTGAATTACAATTAAATGGCTTTATTTTGCTAAAGCCAACTTGACTTTCATTCAGTTGGGTTTTGAACAATTTAAATGATAATAAAATTGATTAATAATATATAAATTCCGCATGACTGATTTACAGCAATCAATTTGGACATTGATTTCCAATTGTGTGTCTGTCTGTCTTTCAGGAATCTCTGAGTATGCCTTCATGAACTAGGACCACTTTTTTGGTAATTCTATTTCTTTATTTATCTTTTTTATTTTTTATTTTTTTTCCTTTTTGAGAAAAAAATATATTTGCCTGTTTTTTTCAAAGTTTAAAATTATGTAAACTATTTTATGCCAGAGTCAGAAAAAATGCTAAATGGGCTTTTATTAAGAGAGAAAATATCGAATGGACCCCCAGCAAAAAGAGGGAAGAAATGTCGAGTGAACCCCCGGTGAAAGGGGGGAAATGTCAAGTGGACTTCTTAATCAGCAATGAGGATTAAACTCGTCTTTAACCAGATTGTATTTTGAAACCAAGGGCAAAGATATCTCATCAAAAATTAATTTTTCAAATAGCACCAACAGATGAGTTTTCTCGTTTTTTCTTAACATTAATACTATCCAATAAACATAGAAAAAATATTAGGTTGGAAATGAAACATTTTTATCAGAAAATCTTCTGGTTGTTAAAGGGTTAATGCATGTATAACACAATATGAAAATAACAAAATATGACTCCATCAAATCAGTCAGTTTATTAAAATTCTTTAAAAAATAGAAGATGACGGCCAATGTTCAATTGATTACATAACTTGTAAGTTTGAATTAAATATTCATGTTCTATTTAGATTGTGATTGTAAAAATTGACATTTGTACAGGTGTAACATTATGCATAAATTGTGTTTTTATCTAATAGGAAAGAAGCTGACAAATAATATTAGTTATCATTTCTATTGCTTTTAACAATTATTCTCTCAAAGCAGAGTCGGATCATACCTTTTAGGGGCCTTAAGACTTTGGTGCCCTATATGTGTCATTCAAAATATAAACATAATAAACCATCAAGGCTAGATCATGCATTTTAGAAGCTTTGATCACTTAAGACTTTGGTGCCCTATATGTGGCATTAAAAATATAAACACAATAAACCACAAAAATATATTATCCATCGAAATAAATCAAAACTAACAGAAAGAAAGAAAACAACTTTTACTTTCATTTAAAAGTTTTCTCCTGATTTTTTTAACTGCAAAGTCTTTGCCCAAATCCTCAAAACTACAAAAAAAACAACACATCAACTTGTATATAACATATTAAACTACACAAAACTCATTTCAACCGGGCCAATAATGGGGTCTGAGTTGTCTGAGCAACTTGAATTGTTTTATTAAACACTGAGGCATCATTGAAAATTCAGCTATGAAAAATTCTCTGATGTTCCCCTTCCATTGGTGCCCTATGCATGTGCTTATTTTGCTTAATAGTTACTCCGACCCTGACTCAAAGCTGTTTATTTGTCTTTGTATGTGTTTGATATAAGTTCATTCGGCATTACGTTCCCATAAAACTTTTTGGAATTCTGTTGGGTGGGAAGGGGGTGTTTTTACCATACCTTCAGTTATTCTTTTTGTTTTTCGGTCATATCTATGAAGATATATCACTATCAAAATGGGTCAGCGAGGGTGGAGCAGTAATAGCTTGGACTCTGGAATCGTATTATATGAGTTCAAATCCCAGTCAAAAACATTACATTCACTTTCAGCTATCTTGGGCAGATGAGGCTCGTTAACTCTGGAGAGTAATTCATCTAGGTATAAGGATAACACTGATTCCAAAAACCCAGGTAAATAAGACCCATCAACTAAGTGCAAGTAACTCATCTAGGTGAAGGATAATACTGATTCCAAAAAGCCCAGGAATACATGAGCATGTAGAACTGGCCTTGTGCCTAACTTGGTTTGGTGCTCGACCAGGTAGATATATTATTAAACTTTTTTTTTATTCATCCTAGTAGATGGTATAAATAACTCTATATTATGTTTTTTATCTTTTTGTTGAACACGAAGTCCCCAGATATTTTAACTTAGGGCTTTACATCCTTTAAATTATATAAGTTTACTATCAAGAGGAGTGAGCACATTTAAACAAATAAATTTTTTTTCTCTATTTAAAAGTCATAATTTATTGTTTAATTCATTTCTTTGGTTGTGAGATCAACATTGATCCAGAATCAAATTTGTTTGTATCCATTTAACAGTCATAGTTTATTGTTGAATTCATTTCTCTGGTTGTGAGATCAACATTGATTCAGAATCAAATATTCTCTGACAATTGCTGATTTTACATATTCAAATCCATTTATTTGATTGTCTAAGGAAACAATGTACAAAATGTGGACAAAAGAATGTTAATCAAAAGTGATTATTATCATCATTATTAAATAACCTGAAAAGGTTGATAAGCTGTAAAACACAATACAAACAAACAAACTTTTTGTAGGACCCTCGTTAGCTGATTTTCTAATGTTAATCAAGAAATGTATGTTAAAAGATCCACCACAGAATCATTTTCAATCTTCCCTATGAAAAGGTTTAATTTTTTCCCCCTTATTTCCTCAATTTTCTGCTATAAAAAAAGCTTTTAAATCTGTTTTTAATTTCTTTAGTTTTTTTAAATCTCAAAACTTTGGTCCTACTTCATGAATCATTACCCAAATTTCAAGTCATGTTTACAGGATTTTGAAAAATAGACTAAAATAAAAAATAAAAATCTTATTTTTGTCCATTTTATATTTGAAACAAAATTGATTCAAGGTTTTTACATCAATATATTTATGAAAATTAGAGTGTCTATGTCTGTGTGTGTGTGTGTGTATATATATATATATATTTATGGTAAAGAATTAATAAAAAAACAAAAAATGGATATGTGTTATGCCGATGTTATAACGTTTCAGTTATTGTTAATGTCATAATGTCAGCTTAACATGTTTTTTGTAGAGTGTCTATGTCTGTGTGTGTGTGTATGTATGTATGTATGTATATATATATACATATATATACACAGACATGACAGAAAAGAATAGACACCTATAGAAATTGTTTATTTTGATAAACATA
>JAYKTE010357291.1:0-10924 GCA_036873565.1 Xipholeptos notoides
GCTTTATGGTAAATATATATAAATAAAATGTTTATTATTTTTCGAAGTCCTTGAGATGAGGTGTATGATGAATTCGAAAAGTATTATTCCTAAAAATGGTATTAATAATTTAAAAAGTTTTTGCATTTTTCAAACTTTTGGTAGTTATGACCCGAATATGAACTTAGAAAATTATCTTAATTTCATTTCGGTTCTTACTACTTTTAGTGTTCGGTTTTTATGGCTGGTTCGTTTTTGTTTTTTAGCAATAATGGTCGGTATGAATGTGTATGTATGGTGACTGAGGTGGTGAGTATTTTTAGTTGGTTCGTTTTGTTTTACGGTCACGTGATTTTATTTTGTGGAACATAAGGTTATTATTATAGCTATGACAATATGCTTTTATTAAAGAATATTCTTGCTACTTGAATATTTTACAATTTCTTTTAATTGTAGTTATTATTAACTACAGAATTAAAAGAATGGTAAAATTGCAAAATAATCAAGTAACAAGTAGGGCTGTGACAAGAATAATCTTTTTTTAAAAAAAAGAATATTATCACAGCCCTTGTTTACCCGTAGAATGAAAGGAAACAACTATATTAGAACTTAAAACCGAATCCGTTCACGCAGCAGCAGAAAGAAAGCACACACACACTTACTTGATAGGTATTTCGTAAAGTTAAGGGTACTTTAAGGTTCACAATGAGGAGTGAATTGATAAATAAATCACAATTGCTGCTGCTGCTGCTAAGTGGTTGCTGCTGGTGGTGGTGGTAGTGAGTGGCCTGGCTGGCCTGCTTGCATCGTGGGTGAAAAGAGATCAGACTTTTTACTAAGGATGAAGAGAGTTATTTATTTTTAATTTTTTAATGAATTTGTCAACCGATTTGATTTCTTTGTGGTGTAGGTAGCTGAGCTATCTATCTATCTATCTCAACGTCTTTATATCTAGGTTTAGATGAAAATATTCACCCACACCGACGCAACGCACCGTTAGCCGTCACCGACCGTACGCTGACACAAACACCGGTCACACCCCTACTCATCTTTTTCTCTTCACTCTTTTTATGTACATAATGCATCCATCACCATCCACGTCTTTAGTATGATCATATTTATATTTTATCCATTTATTTCTGTGTGTTGATTGTCTCTATCTATCTCTCTCTATATATATATCTGTCAAAATTGCTTTTCCTAACATTAGTTTTGTATGATCCAAAAAAAAGAAAAAGTGGAATGAAAATGATGCAATGACTGTTTGTTGCAGTGCAACAATAACATTCAACAACAACACAAACAGTGCAACTTAACTTGCACTGATCGCGACGGAGAACTAGCGCTAAAAAGTAAAGTGCTATTACTGTTACCATGTTATTTCAATTCAATAAAATACGTCTTGTTTGTATAACTATTTTTTTCGGACTGCTGTCTGTCCTCAATCCTTGTTATTGCTGTCTTCATAACGTTTCGGTCGATGAACCCTTCTTCGGCCGTTGCCCGTTCGTTGGGAAGACAGCAATAACAAGGATGGGGACACTGGGACAGTCCGAAAAATAGTTATACAAATTATCAAGCCTCATCCCAAGGATTCCGAAAAATCACGTCTTGTTTGCTTATTTAAAAAAATAATGAAATCTAAATTACATTTTCTGAACAAAGTTTTTTTTTCAAGAAAGATTTTATCAACATAAAACTTTTTTTTTTATAATTCTTAAACATAAAACTTTATACTTGAATTATCAACATTTCTTTTTCCTTTTCAAGTATTTGATTTAAATTACCAACATTTCTTTTTTCCTTTCCAAGTATTTGATTAAAATTTTATATTAAGATTTATTTTCCATAAACAAAGATTATCACTAAACTTGATTTAGGTTTCCATCGTCCCTCTTAAATAGATTTTACGGTGTGGATGTGGACTAGGACTCGGAAAGTGGTGGTGGGTGAACTAACTGGTAGACAAAATGGTAAGTACAATCACGACCCCTTTATTTATTTATTTTTTCTTTTCATCTTTTTTAAATTTTTTCAGCTGATTATTATCGGTTTCGGACTCTAATCTACCAGATTATCCAAAATCAATTGCAAAAAAATCACTAAAAGATTTTTCGCTCTCTTGGTTTCCCATACAACGTTAATCGATTCCACATTTTCAAAAAATATATTTCTTAACATTTTGTCTTAAATTAAGAGAGGTCACATTATTTTTCAAAGTTTGTTTCCGACAAAATTTTCATACATTTCTTACAAGTTTTAATTAAGAAAACAATAATTTTTCATTAACTTCCATCAAATTAAAAATAAAACCAAACCCTACGGGCATTCATTAAACCCTTCGTTAATCTTAGGGCAATAATTCGTTCTGGTGTTTCCATTGATTAACGTTGTATGTGAAAATGGGGACCCCTAGAATGTTTTAGAATAATCTGGTAGATTATTGTCCAATCGTTAATAATCCGTTGAAAAAGGATGAGAAGAAGAAAAAAAGAATGAGGGGTGTGAATTGTACCAGTACCACTGGTGTGTGTGGTCTGGTCCAGTGGTCCACCTACCTACTGACTGATTTTACTTGTTTGGCCAAATTTCGGTTGTGATGGGCAAAAATAAATAAAGTGTTGTTTTCGTTTTTTGTTCTGGATTTCTACACTTTTCTCACAGACAACTAACAACTGCTTGGATTAAAGAAGGAAAGCTAGGTTTAAGGACTTTTAGGTTTATTTACTGCTGCCCGAAGAGGCGCCTAAAAAATGTATCGATATAGAAGAGACTGTTGGCACTGGCAATTATTTTTTTTAATTTTTAAAAAGCCTAGCGGGCCGGATAATCTGCCAAAAACAGTTGCAAGTAGAACTAACTGCCTGTGCTGACTGTGCTCTGTGTTTGTTCTGGTGACTAAACGTGGTTGAATAATGCAACTTCTTTAGGACATTTTTAGGGGGTTGAAATAGGAAAATCATAAACATTTGTTCGAATTTCTATTTTAACAAAATAAAACTGATATGCCTTTTAAATAAATAAAATAACCAACTCAATCCTAAATAAAATGACTAAATTACTAGGCCAAAGTTTTTTCAGATCAAACATTTCGTTTGTTTGGTCACTTTTTTAACTCCCACATCCACCATACACCCAACCCATCATTCCCGGTAACGTGGATAACTAACTACCTGCAAACTAATTTTTCTAAAGCTGCGTTCGTTTTGGGAAGTTTTTAAAAAGCCTTTTTTGTGTTTTTTTAATGGGTTTATTGACTAGTTATATTTCGATGTTTTAGCTTATCTTCAGACTGGAATTTGGAGTTTCAACTTGTTGTCACGTGACATTTTTCATTTATTCCCCCCCATTTCTATTTCTTTACCTTTTTTGTAACTTTACCACATGCAATTTTAGGATTTTTCAGAGTTGAGTTGTACCTTGTAACTACTAGTAGTGAGTGAGTGAACTAATTGGTGCTCCTTCTTCTTGCTTATCTTCTTGACTTCAACGTTGAACCCTCCAGCAACATCTTCAACGAATGAGCTCTCTCTCCCTCTCCGTTTTGGTTGGTTATAACAGGGGTCGTAAACCTTTTGCCGACGGCCCGACCTAGGGTTTCAAATTATTCAGTGCGCCCCATGCGCCAACATACATATTTTTATATCAATCAAAGCCAATATACCTGTTCTCAGGATATTTTATTTTATAATATACAATGATATCAAAGTTTATATAATGTGAAAAGAAACAAAAACAAATTCTTTATAAGTTATTTTTAAAGTTTTTCTTGCATAATCTTCTTAGCCAATTCCTCAATGTTGGGTTGGAAACATTGTTACTTTAACCCTTTAGGTCCTGAAAGGGCCGATATATCGACCCAGGCGGCATACTGCAAAATACGACGCATTCTTTTTTGGTGGGGGGATTTTTTGGTACGTTTGAATAAAGGCCTAGTGCGCAGAAACGGCGGCCGTCCCGTGTCAGTGAATAAAAAAATTGAAGAAGCTAATATAACCCTTTACGATTATTTTCGATTTTAGTTTAATATAATTATAATTAGGAAAAATTTATTATTAAAAGAAAATTGAAATAAAAATGTCAAATTTCAGTATTTTTCGAAAAAATAACATTAACCACGATTATGAAACTAAGACCCCGCGTCGCGTACGCGCCGCCGCGACCGCGTCCACGATGCACCTACGCAACTAAAAAAATCAAAAGTAGTTAAGGGACATACCACAGTAAACACCCATTATAATTAAGTTTAAAAAGTTATATTCAATTGTGAAGGGAAAAAAACGGCCGGCGCTGGGTCTCCAATTATATTTTACTAGGTACACGACACGGCCGCCGTTTCTGCAAGTTCTTCCTTGAATAAAGTAAGAAAGAATTCGGTTTTTAAGAATTCACTGCCGTCATTATTATTATTTATTTTTAATGGATCTTATTTCAATAAAACAACAACTTTATTCGAGTTTACATTTTCTTCGATATTTCGGCCCTCCATGATCCTGACGGAACGGCTGGTTGATGGCTAGTAATAATTTTGCTAAGTCAACGTCCAAAGGGTTAAGCTTTTCATAATTCTCTGAATGTTCATGCGTTAGACGACTTCGATGTGGAGACAACAAAACAAAACACTGCATTCATTTTGATTTGTTGTGAAATGTTGTGACCCTAACAAACTTGAGAGCTCTCTCTCACCGTGCCATTGAAAATTGCTTGGGGTGTCCGCGTGTCGTGCCACATGTGGTATGCGAGTCGTAGGTTGCCGACCCCTAATCTATTTTTTTAGTGTTATCCCTGCTCTTTTTCTTAATCCTACAGAAAGTTAATCCAACCCAACCCTGAGACCCTAAACCCTATAATTTGGAATCGGTTAAAAAACATAACCGAAGAAATTCAACCAGTTTTAAAATGTATCATTTCAGTTCTTTAAAAAAAAATGCAAATGCATGCATTTAAAAGAGAAAAAAAGTGCAATATTATTTATTTTGTTTGTTTGACTGGTAGTTGCAACGCGCACGCACGCACACTCACACACCCTTATAAGTTTTTTTCGTTTTTTTCTGTGGAATATTGGACACTAATCTACCAGATTTTTTTTTAAGTGAAAAAAATCATTATTTAAAGGTTTTTTGGGTGCTCACTTTTACTTATAACGCTTTTGTAAATCGATCAACCATATTGAAAACACGAACACGATCTTTTTTCCAAAATAAGAAAAAAAGTCTAATTCTTAACACATTTTCATACACATTCTATTAAAAGACGTAATAATTCTCTTTAAAAGTTCATTTCCTCCAAATTTTCATACATTTTAAAGTTTTAATAAGAAAATAGGTTTTCACTAACTTCCAACAAATTTTGGAAAAAAGAACAAAAACAAATAACCAACCCCAACAGCCCAACGCTAACCTCTCCCAAATCTACGGGCATTGAATGAAATCTTTCGTTAACCCAAGGCCGATAATTCGGTTTGGTGTTTTTTGTCGAGCGTTTACAATATGAGGGATCGAAGAGCATTGCCCGTTGTTGCATGTAAAACTGACAGTTGAGTAGCAAGAAGCACCCCTAAAAATCTTTAAATAATGTTGTTTTTGTTAATCTGGTAAAATAGTGTCTATTCGATAATATTCCGCAAAAATCTGAAAAAAAAAAACGAAAAAATTATAATGTGGCGGGCAACAATTCAAACTTTTTTTTCTTACGAAGCAATAAAGTTTAGATTATTTTCAGTCCATTTAGTAAACTGCGGTTAATAACTTTTGGCTTTCAAAAAGTTTAATTGGAAAGAAAAAAAATAAAATTGCAAAAAACACATCAAATGAGCACAAAAAGAGTATCAAAGCAACCTCCAAGCGCAAGAAGATCTGGACTTCAAGTAAAATGAAAATATAAAAATTAATGAAATGAATTGCTTTCTTAGAAAAATAAATAAATAAAGGAAATGATGAAACATTAAACAACTCCCTAAATCGCTTTTTTTATTTAGTTATTTGTTTTTACAACTTGATACTTTCTTGTAATGTAACGATTATCAATTTTTGTGGGGAATTAAACCTAAATTCTAACAAAATTTAAATTTTTTACTTTATTTTTTCTTATTTATACCATTACCACACCCCACCAGTCACCACCTCCACAACTTAATTGCACAAAAGGGTTAGAGCTGTTTTGTTTTACTTTAATAGAAGCAAGGTAAGTAGTAGTTAAAGATGTATATGGAGGTGTTAAAAATGGTTCCAACTCCGAAGAAAATGTAAAATCGAAGAAAGTTGTTGTTTTATTGAAATAAGGTTCCTTTAAAAATAAGTAAATAATAATAACGACGGCGGCGAATTCTTAAAAACCGAATTCTTACCTTTTTTATTCAAACATACAAAAAAAACGCGTCCCTCTTGACACTTTTATGGTCATTTAAAAAGAATACACCTGAGAGAGAGCGAGATTATTATTGTTAGTGTGGAATACTGTGGATACACACTAAGTTTGTTTGTGTTTTTACGCATCCAACCTGAGGCCATTTAATGCCAATATCATTTTTGTTTGACAAACGTTTTCTTTTGTTCACGTAGATTCTTTAATAACATATTCACTATTTGATTCATAGATGGAGAGAATGTGGCGATTCATACCTTTCCCAGGGGTATTAGTACAAATAATGTGAACGGAACGACGGGGATTCGAACTCCCGTATGACGATTCCAAAGTCCTAGTGCTCCAAGTGGACTTCCCCACCCCTCTAAGTAAAGACACACGACACAATGTACACATTGAATGGCACAGTTACACACGGAACCGGAACCCACACAATATGGACCTACAAAAATATCCACATTTACACAAAAGAATACAAACTAAAACTCACATTATAACTTTTAAAGTTAAAAAAGTTTGTTTACACACACGGTCGGTCTGTCGGTCGGTCGGTTGTACGGTTTGTCAGTCAGTCAGTCAGTCGGAGTGAAACATTCAAACAAAACATAAGATAAACTTAACTAATAATGAAAGAATAAAAGAAAAAATTTCAAAATTCATCTAAGAAATTTAGAGTGTTTTTTTTTTATAAGCAAAAGCAACCGAACCAGTATCTCAACCAACAACAACGCTTAGTAGTAATAAATCTGTTAAAATCCAGCTTGTTTCTTTCTTGCTTTGATCATTAACACTTGTTTTGTTTACACAGACAGTAGTGGTACGAACATTTTAAAGGCACATAAAAAAACACACACAACTACAACACACGCACGAGCGGCACAAACACACTCATAAACATTAAAAATTATTTTTAAAAGATATTGAGAAATTGAATAAAAAATAATTTCATGCTTAAAAAAAACAGCTAAATTTTTGTAAATTTAACAAAACAATTATTTTTAAAATGTTGTCTCTTATTTTCGCCGACTAGACTAACATCGAAAAACAAAACAAAACAAAAAGTTCTTGACAATGATTATTATTTTTTGTTTATATTTAGTTTACATTCGGATATTTCAAAACATCTACATACATTTTAATAAACAAAAACAACACAGGACAGCAACAGCAACAGTCAACACCACACCTTGTCGGTTACAGTCGGGTTACACTGTTTATAGCTGAATGTTTAGTTTAAAATATATGTTTGTTTTTGTTTTTAAAAAGACACATCCACCAGTTACACTAATATGGGGGGGGGGAGCTGCCAATCACAAATTAGTTCTCTTAGTAAATATACAAATTATCAAGCTTCATCTCAAGTCCGAAATTCCGAAACTGACCCCTAAAAAGCATAAGCAAGAAATTATAATCCCCGCAGTAAAACAAAAACACATAATGTTTCTTGATATGGACAAAAAATCTTATCACCTGAAGAAAGCAAAAGGATTTATCGGTCGAAAAGTTGTGAATTTATTCAAATTTTTGTTGTCATTAAACACGACGTTTACTTTTTTGTTTTGTTTTTATTTCAGAAATGACGTTAATTTGTATTAATATTCGAACTTTTATTTTCATCTTCATTGGGTTTTTTTTGTCCCCATTTATTTGTCAATTGGGAACCTTTATTATTTTTCGAAATCCTTGAGATGAGGTATAATCAATTCTAAAAGTACTAATCGGATTAATAGTCCGATTAGTAGTTTTAGGGAACCTTTATATTGAACACAAACGGGAAAGAGGGGGAAAGCCTGAGAGCTTGTTTGGGACGGACAGATTATTGAATTGTTAAGCAACTCTCGTGCAATCAAAGATTGAACCTGGCACTGGCACCTCTCCCCAGAGAATTGGCACTAAAAAAAAAAAAAAAAACTTTTACATCTAATTACATAAAACATTTGTAATTAGATGCCTAAAGTTTGTTTCTTTAATTAGTTCATTTAATTCAATAAGTTGTTTCTTACAGCTGTCTCGGACAGATGAGGCTCGTTAACTCGGGAGAGTAATTCAATTCATCTAGGTGAAGGGCAACAACAAAAGCCCAGGATTATAATGAGCACATACAAATGGCCTTGTGCCTAACTTGGGTTCGTGCTCTCGACTAAGTAAATATAATATCAAAGTAATCATTAGAAGCAACTCAAAGTAATGATTATTCGTTGACGTTGCTCTATGTGTTTTATCAAACAAAAAAATCAACTAATACACGCACCCTTGGGAGGCACCTTAACGATTTTAAACAAAATGTGTTTTTATTTTTACTAAAAACTAGATATTTTATTATTCTCTGACTCTTGAGGTGAATAAAGGCTTTAAAAACAATATAGACTCTTGGATTCGAACTAGAAAATCTCAAACATTACTCTACACTTACAGTACGTGACGCCACAACAACACCACACCACTCACTACCAGTGACCACACACACACACACACATATATACACCTTTTTCTTTTCTTTTCTTTTTCAACATCTTCGTGCATCCAGTAAACCAAAACCATTAGCGTGTGGTTAGAATTTGCCCAGTGTCAGTCAGTATACACACAAATATAGCCTTTAACCCCTCAATTCAATCAATACCTTTTACACACATACAAATTCCTTTACAGTACAGTCTAGTCACATGCACACAAGTTTATATCTTGGTGGGTGCATAAGAAGCACAACTGCAACTGCACATTACAGGTACTACTACTGTGGCAGTGAGTGTGATGTAGGTCTGGGGCAGGCAGGGCCCCGGCAGGAGTACCCACTGGCCAACCAAACCAGCCACCGCGCCGCACCGGCGCACCGCACCGGCACACACCGCACCGCCGCCGGCCGGCCGGCACTAATTACTTTAACTAACTACCACAAAATTTTATCCAATAAACATTGATTTTTTTTTCTTATTTCTTAACTTATGTATTGGCATACGCTGACAACAATGTGTAAGTATGTAATAATACTTACTATACACATTGTTGTTGTCAGTACCTTCTTTCATGAAACGCATTCGCACACATTCAAATTATTACTACTAAATCTCACCTCACCTCTACTCACCTACATAACCATTTACACACACACAACAACACAACCAGAACCACTCACTAAATTTCACACAGAGTACGGTTACACATACACAAATTTCTACCAAACAAACGTTTATATACATACACCTATAACTTACTTTTAAGACATACAAACACATTTTCACTGACTACAATTCATTTAATAGAAATACGCATTATTTTTTAGTCACATATATACACGCTTATGAAGTAGAGTAATTTTTCACACACGCACAAAGTTCGCGCGGTTATAGAAAATCAAGTTGGTTTTTCCTAAAATAAAACAATAAAAAGTCCCCCCTTTCTTTCATTTATTATCGTTTTTTTACTCACTCTCTTTTCATTTTATAAGTCTGTTTCTCTCCTCTCACTCCTTCCTCCACTTTATTCTATTTTTTCTACTTCATCATTTGTATTAACTTCTTTTCTTTTTCGTTTCTCCTCCTTTTTACTTTCATTGCTTTCTTCTTTTCTCTTCTTTCTCCCTTCTTTTCTATAGTCTCTCCTCTTTGTTTGTCCTGTCCTCTCTTTTTCTTCTTCTTTAAGATTTGACATTTTTCCCTTCAACAATTTTTACAATCCCTTCTTTCTGCCATTCTACTTCTCATCAACCATTCAGATATTTGTGTGACGTCATTAGGCTCCGCCTATTTGTTACTACAGAGCCGCGCCCCCAGCTTGTATATAAACCCGAGTTTCAAGGCCATCTCGATGACTCGCTTGGAGAAACGGCTGCGAGGAAGTATCAACAAGAAAACAGAATTCTTAAAAAGTAAATAAAATAAAAGCTCCTCTACGCTACGTAAAAACATAAAAACTAATAGTATCAAAGCCTACTACTACAGCTCACGATCTAAACATTTAGAGTGGCCCCTCGAATCACATAATTACTCGCGCAGTTGGGATCCTCTAAATCCATCACTAACTAAAGGAGATATTAACCAAGAAGAGGTCTGACTTTCCTTTTTTTTTTTAATTAAATTATCAGAAAAAAATCAAAATTTTTATTTCAACTACCGACCGGACTATGTCTACAACTACAGTATACGAATGCAGGGACTCCTTCATGGTGAGTATATATTTTTATTTATACGACAGTTTTTGGGGTTTTTTTTTATTATTACTTACCGAAAGCCCAAGCTAAAACTAATTTTCGTAATTCCACTTGCTTTTAAGTTCACAGACTTCGTCTGAAGGTAAATTTTCTGAACAATCTGATAATTTCTAAACTAGAAAATAGGAATTTAAGGCCCACTCTGAGAACTTATTTTGGCGCTTATTGAAAGTTTGGTTTTCTAGATTAAGGAAACCGACATCCTGGGTTTCAAAAGGCTTTTATAATTTTAATTTAAATAAAGTATTCTGGGACCGTCGATTTTTTTTTTTTTTTTTCATTCCTGTTAAAAACTGGTTAGCTCTAACATCTGTTTGATCAACGTAGCTTTTCTATCGAGGTTATACGAAACCGTAAATGTCACAAGCCCCCTCC
>JAYKTE010357401.1:0-10923 GCA_036873565.1 Xipholeptos notoides
GCTTGTGCTTAAAAAAAGAAAGAAAAAGTCCCTTCTTTTTTTTTTTAAATTTGATATTTGATCTTTTCTGGTTTTAAGAAGCAAAAAATATATGTTAAAGGTACATTTTCAGGAAATAATGAGCTTTGAAAAATGTGCATAGTTTTTTTCTGTACAGAAATCTTTTGGTATACCTACACACAGAACATGAGTGTTCCCTCCATCACTAACTTGACCTTTATCTTACTGATACCCATCCCAAATAAGTGATGAAATAGCGGTGACTAAAGGGTCAATTGATCAAGGTGACCGAAAGACACAACATGGTTGTATTCCCCTAAACTTTCTCATTTAACTTGTATAGGAAAACTAAGGAAGACAGCACAGGTGCTTTGTGCCTTTCACCCTGGTTAAGTATATCTTTCCCTTAGCCCTGTTGTGCCAAGACAAATGGGTTTCCCCGAATTAGGTGAGAGTAGGAATAATGAATCAAAATAGACAGAATGAGTTACAAAATACCAAATAATAAAAGATTGTTAGAGAGTACTAACAGTAAAACTAATGAAAAACACGAAAACCACCCAACATTCATTGTAATTGAATCAATTGAAGAAATGTCAATAACTTAATTTTCTCCCTTTCAAGTATAAAAAATCTTAAAGTATAAAACCAAAAATGGTTAAAAAAAATATGAAAAATGGCACTCTGTTAATATTCGACAAAACCCAAGCTGAAACCTAAAAATAAAAACTTAATACATCTAAAGGAGTTGTGAAAAGCACTGAACTGTCTCTATGCACCCCAGATTAAATTCAAACCAACTTAAAATACCAAAATGTCATAGAAGTCAGAAGAATAGAAATTAAAAAGAATGAAGAAACAGTAAACACACACACATATTAACATTCGACGAGCACAAAATACCAAAAGAAATAAAAATAGGCTTACAAAAAATAACATAGAACCATATATTCCATATATAACACATTTAGAACACTAAACAGAGACCAAAATTCTGGAAACCATGGAAATAGAAGAAAAATACCCAACCACACCAATGACCAAAAATACTTTTGACATTAATCAATCAATAAACAGTCGACAAAGCAAATCCATTTGTTAGCCTTAGCCTCCACTAACTAAAATAGCTGTAAAACAATTCTAACCAACCAGACAAAACAGCTAAAATCACAAAACCTAAACCCAAATTGCCAAACACAGGCACCAAAATAATTAAATGCAATTGTCGTGAACTCAAAGAGAATCTAAATGAATTACAACTATTAATAACTCAATAATGCCCTACTATAATTTTTATAGTATATAATCTTTAAGTTATTAAAACATACACGCAATCATAATCAGTTATAGATAGATAGATAGATAGACAGATAAGATAACATAATAGCATGTCTGTTTTTAAAAATATTTTTTAAAAGAATTCTGAAATAATTTTCTGCCCTCATTTAAATTTGTGGCATTGAAATTAGCACAAAATTCTTATTTGATAAAAACTTAATTTAAATTTTAATGATGTTTATCATTCAGTATAGTCAAACAATTGTTAATCAAAAACACTTGGTAGATTTTTGAAATCATTTTTGTACTAAAAAGAAGCTGAACCATTTTTAAATCTCAAGAAAGGTTGGGTTAGAGATTAACACTAAATTAGATTTATATGATGAAATCCTGATGATGCTGGCTAAAGTTTGAATTGTGTAGTAGTGGTTTTTAATAGATTGCAAAATTGTAGTACATCAGTTATAATTCTAGTCAATCAATTAAGTTCACCTTTGAATGGCTTTATCTATCTTTAGCATAAATAATTATATTATTGTTCTTCTAGCAATTGAATAAAATAAAAATATTAGTCAAAGTTTTTTTCAACAAAATACAATGGGTTCAGTATTAGATGGCTGGCCAGGGTTTCATCTATATATTCGCCTACCTGTCTTAATCATTTCATTTGTCTGTCTGTCTCCTACTCTTTCACTATGCTCATGTGTTTTATTAAATAACATTGGGAAATATAGACCTTTATACTCAGATTGTGCTCCCTTTCAAGCAATTGAAATAAAATTCAACCTAATTCCAAAGGCTCTTGCTATAGTGTGCATTATAACTACCAGCACATCACTGGCAACACCTATGCTAGACTCATTCCTGAGGTACAAATTTATATGTACAGGTAATGTAAGAATCCTTACATTCACAGTAGTGTAGAGGAAAAACAGTGTAAAGCCATGATATATACATATTTAAAATCCGTGGCGAATTACTATAATAGGATTTATAGTTTCTGAATTATAAGGAAAAATAGTATAATAATAATAATAATAATAATAATTCAATATTTTATTTGAGTTAGAATTTAAAGAAACAAATAGTCTGAGTTAATCTCATTCAATTTATGCAGTCTTATTTGGGGACATAATTTCCTTATTTCATTAAACATTAAATGACTTAGAAAATGTTTAGCTTGAAAAATGTTCATAATTCATGAACTTGTGTATGAATAACCGACTTTTAAAAAATAATAATTACATACTGGCCACATAAAAATATTGAAGAAAAGTTATTCCTTAGAGGCAGCATTTATTAAAGTTAAGTCATTGATAAAAATCTTTTTAAAAAATTCTGTGTATCTAATGTTTTTTTTTTTTTTTTCAATTCATATATAAGAAATACACATGGAATTTGCTTTCTATAAATTCTTATTTTGCTTGCTCTATTCCATGATTTTAAATATTAAGATTATTCTATTTGTATTTATTGTAAATTGATATAAACAGAGGCAAAATTCTCAATTTTTTATAATCATTCTAAAAAGAGGCAAAAAGAGGGAGAATAACTAGTTGAGGATTTAAGAACTCCCAGTATTTTCAGTAAGTAAATAACAATAAAAACATCTATTTGAATGATATTGTTTTTAAAAGCAAAACTGATCCATTGAAATTACAAGTGCGTGACAATCATTATACATACACCAGTGGAAACAATTTTTTTGTCACCTAGAAAAAATAGTGATTATTTATAAATTGATTATAATCAAAATAAAAGAAAGGAAATGTAGTCAATTTATTAATGCTTACTTGTATGGCTTAGAGAAATGCCACATGCCTTATTCAAGAAATGAATAATAATAAATGTAAACAACTGTTAGAACAATAGATAAACACAAATTCTTTTAACCCTATTAAGCTAAATATTGTAAAAATAATTATATAGTCGCTTTCTTTTTAAAGAAAATTTGAACTTATTAAAAAAAACAAGATTAATACATTCTTCAACTTTTAGATTTCTATTTGAAATATTTCTAACTTTTCTCTAAATCATTAAAGGCTATCTTTATAGTAAGACTTTAGCAGTTAATTGCATATGGAACAAAGAAGCACTTGTTTTTCTTGCTTTCATTGTAAAAAAAATTTCTTGGAGGATTAACAAAATCTTGCTGAATAATCATGTAATAGTTTACTAACTTAATTATATGATCATTGGAGAAACTGAGAGTCTGAGTTTACTGTTAGAACTTGCAAAAAAGTCTTTTAATTTGAAAAAAAATAGTTAAAAAGATCTGGTTTAACTGTGGCTAAAAATGGTTTGTTGCTACGTAGATTGTTTATATTTTCTCAGTATATATATATATATAAGAAGTTTTTGCAACTTCTTTGAAATGTATCTTCATTTCTGATCCACATTCTATGACCAAAACTTATGAAAAAAAAACTTTGTAAAAAAAGAGACAAAAATAAATACAAGTCATTTAAATTTGCAGAGGCATTACTTGAAATAAAATTCAACTTGCAATTTATTATTGGACTCTATTGATAATTATATATAATCAATATTATATAGAGTGATCTGTGATCCTAAATGTCATGCTTTAGTTGTATTTTCAGACTGACTTATTTCTTGCAGAATATTGTGGTTTATGTAGTTGTAGTTTCATTTGTCTTTTAAAAATAAATTTTAGTTAAAGTATACTTTTTTAAGTGCTTTTGTTTATGCTTGGACTTTATGCAAGTTCAAATCTCTTTTAGGTTAAAACTATTATAATTGATATGAATTTTCTAATTATTTCCAGTTATAGGTTAAAAAGTGCAACAATTATTCTTATAACAAATGGCAAAAAAAAGAGTTATAAAATTGTTCCTAACATTAAGCGAGCATTAAGGTTGAAATATCATTAGGCAAAACTAACCTTATTTACTTAGTTGTTTACTATTTACTACTCTTATTATTTATATCATAATGAGCAAGCACAGTTTTATTATTATTGGATACTTTAAATGATTTAGCTCTTTAAAGTTAGTATAGTACTGGTATGTTGCTGTTTACTTAAAATGTGTAAGTTAAAAAGATATTTTTATCACTCAAAATAATATAACCACCTCAGTTAAGAGCAGAATTGAAAGTTTAAAAAAATTAAAATTGCCAAAATACAATTTTCATGTGATCATATCCACAATCTAAACTAAACAGAACTGGTCACTTTTTTCTAGTGTATTTGTGTGAAAACTGTTTTATAGTTTTCAGTTTTAAATTGAGAAAACAAGAGGATTTATTTCCTTTTTCTTGCATGATAGCCCATATTAAATAGTAATTTATCTATAATTCATGAAGATTCTAAATCACTTACAGCACTTAGTAAACTAAGAATCGAATAAGAATACAAGGTAGTGTTAAAATCAAACCATTTAGAATAATGATCATAATTCTATTTCCACCCACTCAGTAAAAAATGTTGACCTAAAATCAATTTCTTTATATTGGAGTAAAGTAAGTAGCTCAAAATACATTATTGGCATTCTTTATTTTTCTTTTTTCCATTTTTTTTTTCTTTTATCAGCATCTGTTTTTTTGTCTTTTAGATCTTTTGTTTGACTTCATTTCCGCATGTTTTTTTTTTATTTTTTTAATAGAAATAACCAAAATAAAAATCTCAGATATCCTGGTGTGCGTACTGTACACATTGAAAAGAAAATTGCATAGGAGTAAAAATTTGAACGGATTTAACATTTTTTTTTAGAGTTTTCACTTAGCCATAACCATGTATAGATTTTCCCCATTCGGTGCCTGCTTTGCTCCCCTATCAAAAACATTGAACTTGTTTCCAGTACCCACTCCTTTGTTTAAATTGAAGCCACCCTGGCTCCTACATACAGAGTAGCATGCTCTGGCACCCATAATGTGCTGGATTTAAAACTTCAATGATTTCTTTTCTTATCAATAGATTTAATGGTAAATTTACCACAAAGTAAATACAGTTCTTAAATTTTATTATCCAAAATTTGAGGGGATTGGTTATGCTTGCACCCTAGTTATTTGTACATGTTTATGGAGCCAAAGCATATTGGGTAAACCATGCACCAGATCCATCATTGCAATGGTGTCTCACTCAGTCACTTACAAACACAAATGCTAAAGTAAGATGGTGCACTGGTGCAGCATCTTGCATAACATCTAATCAGCTGACAGAACAGATTATTCAAGCAAATTTGTCACTAATTTTACCATATACAAAAAAATATACCAGACTGTAAACAAAACTAATTTACATATTCTCATTACTTTAGCTTTCTACTTAATTCCCACAAACAAGCATATTTTTCATGCTATTTCTTTATTCAAACTATTTTGTTAACTTTTGTGATATTAAAAAAAACTCATTACTTTTAATGGGCATACACATTAGTGTTTTAATAATAAATAAAAGTCAAGAGTGGAACTACTTCTAGTCCCACATTGTTTCATTTAAATATGAATTTTTTTCTTTTGCATTTCGAGACTTGCAGCATGTAGACTTAATCTTAAAATGCATGTGCATCATTATGAACAATGAAGATATAGATAGGAGTTCAAACTTTCGTTGGCCTGTTGCATTTTAATATCTCTTCTGCTGGGCTGCCTTTCACACTGATACTAGGGGGAAAAGTATGAATTCGTTTACCTTTTTTGTTACATTTTGAATTTAAATGTAAAGAGAATATTTGGAGGAATACAAAACTATTCTAAGTAACTAAATAGTTCTTTCTTGTTTTTTGTGCAATAAAACTTATTGGAATAATGGTTTGTGGGAATAAAATTTTGTATAGAGATAGGAATTTAAATTTCTGTTGTTCTTCAAAAAGTCCTGATTTCAATACATAATATGCAATATTTATAAAATGGTTAAGACATGGTTCAATTTAATAACTAATTTATGTAATAAAAGATAAGAAAACTTGCAATTCCAATGAATAATGTTGTTTATTAAAAATAGCAATATTTTTCAAATATCCTTGTTCACTCACCCACCGCACTTAGTAAAAGTAGCATTTCTAAATAAAATAAATATTTATTTAGAAATAGTTCTGACATTTTAATGACTAACAAAGGTTGATTTGATCTAAAGCAAAGAAACTCAAGCCACAATTCTTTTTAACCAGTTAACTATGGATTATAAGAAACTAGAAAATTTGGACCATTTTACATAGTTTTTCAGAACCTTGTTGAGTATCCTTGTTGATAAAGCTTGATAATTTGTACATCTATTTTTGGTCCCCCTGATATTTATTGTGGGGGACTTATGTTTTGAGGCATGTTCGTTCGTTCGTTCGCGCTTTTCTCTGCAACCATCCGTCCAATTTTTCTGAAATTTTGCATGAAGTTGAAACTTCAATCAGGTTAGAAAGTGACATTCTCCGATTTTTAAAAAAAAATATCGTTAGCCCCCCAGGAGGTAAAAATGCCCCAAAACAGCCAAAAATGCTCGTTTGTGTCCCTAATACTCCTTATTTCTAGGAAAACTAAACATAGACAAATTCAAGTAAAATTGACAGCCAAATACTTTCACTAAACATACCTCACATTAACCACATAAATTATTTACAAACTACTTTAACTCATCTACCTTTTTCAATGAAAAATAACTTATTAAATTTACATGGCTTCAAACATTTTTATCAAATGTTGCACTCACCAGGGGGGGACCATGCACGCACGGCTTGTTTGGATTGTTGTCCTCATCCTCAACAATAAGAATAAGGACAACAGTCTGAAAAATAGATTACATTTTACATATATTTAGAAAATATATTTGAAATGAGCTAGTAGAATGAATGATTATTTTGATAGGTTAGGTTAATTTCAAAAGTACAATATCGATAACATAATTTACTATGTTCCTGGGTTACTTTTATCCTAACTCAGTTAAAAGATTTTAACTATTTAATTTACAGTGAGTGGAATGGAAGTATAAGCAATATGACAATCACTTTACATTATTCTCCTTGTTTAACATTTATAAAAGATTTATAATGATATAGCTGGTGAGTGGAACTTAGTGGAGTGGTGTAGTAACAAAAGCCCCTTTTCTATTTTCCTGCATTTTTTCTTTTCAAATTGTGCATGTATATGGCTTAAATATCTACTTTAAACTGTTTATATAACCCACTTTTGTGCATGTATAAAGTATCAAAAACAGATAAATTAAGATTTATTCATGCTGGAAAAGATAATATAATAAAGAACAAAAAAAAAATGGAAATATTGTGCACAAATGTGTGATCAGTTCATCCATGTTGATAAAGTCATCTTAGAGACAGGAAATCAGTAGTTGAAGAGCTAGCAAGCTTTACCTGAGTGTGACCTCTGCCTACATTAGCATGGATGATTCATAGTTTAGCAATCGCTTGTTATCCAGTACTCCCCCCATTTTATCTAAATCAATTACTTTTTTCCTTCCATTTTTTTTTTAATCAAAAGATATTTTTTGCATCATCCCCATCAAAAAGTCCCAAGTTTGTTTTTTCTGTTAGTTTAAATATTTCTATTTTTATAGTAAATAGGGATAATGACCTGATCTGCAGAAGGTAATTTATGGCATAGAAATAACAATTGAGAATTTGAAATCATAATAGCAGAGTTCAAATCTCACATAGCAAATGTAGGAAGAGATATTACATTTGCTTTAACCTCCAGTCCAGTTTAATTTGTTGATTAATTTCCCAACAAACATTTTTTAAAGAAATAGTTAAAACATTAAAAGATCTAAAAAATTTTTTTTATATATTTCTTCCTTTAATAATCTGAAAAAATAAAAGTAAAAATAGATATTCCTCACACAAGCTATAGCTGAAGTCATTTCACCCTTTTCAGTAGTCCTTTAATGTAAAAAAATAACCGTATTTTTCCTAAATAAGTCTTTCATTCATAAATAAATTGTTTGAATAACACAAATTGCATTATTAAATCTATAACTGGGGGGAATTGGGATTCATGCCTTTCTCAACATATTAACCCTAGCGTGAATGAACATAATGGAACACCTCTTATATAAACTCGTGTATTACAATTCCAAAATCTAAGTGTTTATCCATTGCATGAATTTGTTTTTATATTGATCTTGTTATAGTTCTAGAAACCCCTTTTGGTGATCTTTTATGGTTTCTTTCCAAGTTGTATTCAAATTTAATTATTACAATGAAAAAGCCAAGTATGCAATTAATGTTTCTCTTCTATTTTAGGTTTCAGTTCATAAGTCTATAATCAGATGTAAAAATAGTCAGTCAGTCATGGGGTTAGGCTTGCTAGTTAGGAAAAAGGATGGCAGGAAACAAAAATGTCAACAGGGTTAAATTATGACCTCTTTTACAAATTTCTTTTCATAGATTTTTGAAAGATTTCAAATAATATTTGTCTTATTTTCTTAGAAATTGATTTGATATAAAAATCGGTGTTTTCAAGTATTTAAACCAAACCATGTCTACAAAGAATTTATTGCATGAAATTAAATAGAATTTTATATGATAAATTTATTGACATTATAACTCTGGATAAGCAATATTTTTGTGAATAAGCATAGTAATTTACACTAATTACAGCCTCAGGCTGTTTCTTTCATTTTAGTTGTCAAATTAATAGCATTATCTATATTTAATAGCTGAGGTTTGGTATTTTACACTATTTAGAATTCCTAACGCCTTTTCCTTATCTTAATCATCGTATTTACATTATTTTGTAGGGAAGAAATTCATGAAACCATAAATTTTTTTTTTAAAATTTTATTGGTCTATTGTATTTATTTATTTAATTTCAATTTATTAATTTGCTTATTTTATTTGCTAAAAACCTGGCTCTTGCTTATTTTTGGAAAGTGTTTCAGCCTGTTTAGATTCCTACTTAATACTTGAATTATATAAACAAACAGTTTTTTTTATAAATAACAGCTAATAACAATATTAGAAATTTGCAATTCTTTCCACATTTGGATACATTTTAAACCTTTGGAGAAAAAGCATAGTTTCCTGAAAAAAAACCAACTTGCTTTTTACCAAATTATGATCCTGTAATTTCTAATAAACTACTTTTGAGAAAATTAGAAGATAATCTAATAAACTATTGGATGGGCAGATAGTGATAAAAACATATTTCCACTCGGCAGATCACCAACTGAATGTATTCATTATAGATTTTAATACCCTTGTAATTGATGATTATATTTTTATAATTCTGTTATGTCAATGAATTTACAGTTGCAACATTGCAACAATGGTCACTGAATAAAGGGCATGTTAAATTGATAAGCAGGACTACACTAGAAGCAATGTCAAGGGCAAACAATGAGTCTATTCTAATAAAGTGCTTTTTTTCTCTTCTTTTTTTTTTATACTGTTTTCTGTCTTTTCTTGAAGTTGAAATTTATAAGAGTGTAAGCAGTTGACATTGGCTTAATCTGATTAAATTTGCTGGACAAATTTACTCCTAATAGCTTTCTTAGAATAAATACCAACAGCTTCTTTACTTGTTAACAAGCTAACATACGTAATGGGTAACCATCATGATGAGAAAGCAGTGGATTATGATTTTCATTTTTTACCCTAAACTATAGTATTGAATGGGATAGGAGACACTCCTGTTACTTCAATATTTAGTATTAACACTGTGATTATTCAAAATAAGAAATAACAGTAGTATTTTAACCTAAGTAAATTCTTAGTTCTAGTGGTGTCATACTCAGACTTAAATGTATCATTTTTATGAGGCTAAAGATTCGATCTGAATTATTTTAATCTTCACTTAAAGATAAGTGGATTTATACCTTCGTTCACACTGCTCAATTTGCTGTATTTACTCGTTTAGACCAATATTAATGTTGTAATTTAAAATACCCAATTTCAAATTTAGTTTGTAAAAAAATTATTTAGTAAATTGTGTAAAAGGTTTGGTTTGTAAAGTCTGAAAAGATTACTGATTTTTAATGTAAGATCAAGAAAAAGGAGGGTACAGCAAGCAAAACTGGATATCAGAATTAAAATAAGGATGAATCTGAGGATTGTAAAACTCAAATATCTCTTCTAAATAAGTTGATATATTATCTAAATATTTCTGCTGTCTCGGGCAGATGAGGCTCATTAACTCGGGAGAGTAACTCATCTAGGTGAATGGTAACACTGATTACAAAGGCCCAGGGATGAGCACATAAAAAAATGGCCTTGTGCCGAACTTGGGTTGGTGCTCGACCAAGTAAATATCATATTACAGCCCTATGTTCCTCAAGGAATTGATAGCAAAGAAGAATAAGGATTTTACCAGGGATACAATGAGCACATGAAAAATGGCCTTGTGCCGAACTTACCTGATTTGGTTGGAGTTTGACAAGTTCATCACAAACGGGAAGCAGGGCGGTGGCAGCTACAGCCCTCACATCATCGTCAATGTCTTGTAGACCGTCAAAGATGCAGGGCAAAACATTCGGTAATAATTCATCCGTCATGTTCTACAAAGAAGAAGAGTTTCAGTTGGTTTGTGTTTTACAGCATATCAACCCTTTTAGGTCATTTAATGCAGAGAACAATCAGTTTTGATAAACGTTAGTTTTTGTCCCCACTTAGTTTTTTGAATAACACAATATGCACTATTTAATCCATATCAACCCTTTTAGGTCATTTAATGCCTAGAACA
>JAYKTE010357512.1:0-10923 GCA_036873565.1 Xipholeptos notoides
TTTGTTCTCATGATTATTCTAATATCCCCAATGTTTTTTATTGGTTCGAATTTCTAAGATCAAGCTTAATAAATAGTAATAATTATGTTTATGTGGCATTTTGTTTTTATCGCCAGTTCTAATAATAATAATAATAATAATAGTATTGGAGTGTCAGAGAAGGTTTAATGTCACTTTGTTTTCAGGAATCACCACTGGCCGTAAGCAGAGTGGGAATATTCTACTAATGACGAGTTTGCGAAATGGATGCAAAGGAGTGAAAACCCAAAGAGATATTGCACCATAAAGTCTTTGACTGGAATCAGGCAAGACTAGTTGTCACTCTGACTCCAGTAAAAACCATTGGTTGCTGGACATAAGAGCTGGTTTGAGATCACATAATAATCTTATATATTAATAGCATAGCGTGTGTAGTCGTTTGTTATGTGTCACACTTATATGAAAATCAACGACCTTACCCCCCATTAAAATAATTTTTATTTTTTTTAAATCTTTAAAACCATTTATATTCCAAAAATTTTCAAAACAGTTTATAGTTTCAAATTGGCTATTTTATTTTATAGTTAAAAAAAGAGAGTCATGTTGAGAGGAGGCAGTAAGTTTTCTTTAATTATGAGGAAAAATTTCTAAGCAATTAATTTACAGTTTTTAACTATTTCTTAGGATATGTTTAAATTTAACATCCTTAAATTTAAACAAATTCTGAGAAAAATTTCAGATATTTCAACTACTGTGGAATTTCCAGTGGTTCTGCTAGTAATAATAATAACAATAGTGGAAAAATGAATAACCACCACCCAAAACTAAAAAAAGAAAAATGAACAAAAAACCCGAATATATCACACTGAGGAAAGTATTGAGTCAGAAATATGAATTTTCAAGGAAAAAGAAGGCGGTGAGGGCGGAGAGATAAAGAGTGAGTGATTAAATACCTTCTTCTGTCACTAATTAATTTCTAAATAATATAAACTATTTTTCAGGAATGTCCCATTTAACTGTGACCAAAATGAATTAGCCAACTTATTTACAGAATATGGCAAAATAAATTATTGTATAATGCCAAGGAATCCATCAGATATGCCAAAAGGTAAGTTTGTCTTTTTATATTCTTTCTACAAATATCTTTATAAGGATGCAACTGGTTGGATGCAGAATGCCTTCCTTATAGTTTTATTTGGCTACTAACAAAGATACCCACACTTTGCACGGGTAAGAAAAAAAACAATCCTTGGTAATCCATTACATTGATTTTGTCAGCTTTATTTTGAAAGGTCAAAGTTAAGAGATACAGTGCAATAAAATTTGTCAAATTTCATCAGGATTGGTTGAGAGGATGGGGGAAGGAGGGCGAGCTGATTTAAATTAACAAAGAAGCTGGCCGGCGCCACAGTGGTGCTCCAGGATGGTGGTGATCCCCAACTTGGTGTGCACCATCCATAGGTTGGGGAGTTTATGAAGAGCCGCACCAAATATAACCTCAACCTTTGACCTTGAGAAATGGTGTGTACTATCATTAAGAGGAGGACCATCGTCGTGCAAGGTTTGGTTGTGATTGGTCCATTGGTTTGGGTTGTGGAAGAGGACATATATGACATTTGACATTGAAAAATTGTGTGCACCATCACTAACTGTGTGACCATCATAATGCCAGATTTTGTCAGGATTGGTTCAGAGGTTTAGGCTGTAGAATAGAATATATATACATAGGCTTGACCTTGAAAAATGGTGTACACAATTCATAAATTGGGGACTATAATCATGCAAAGTTTGGAGATAATCGGTTCAGTGGTTTTGGCTGTAGAAGTGTATATATACAGTCTTGACCTTGAAAAATTATGTGCATCATCCCTAAGTGGGGTACCATCATAATGCCAGATTTGGTCATGATTAATCCAGTAGTTTAAATAAACACTTATTCAACACTCAAATGCACATTTCTGGAAGACTTGCTAGTCATTGAACATAATTGTCTATAAGCAAATCTTTTTTTTTTTTCTTTAATTAAAAGATTTTAAAAACCAAATTGTCACTAATGCTCTTTTAAATGCTATTTATTTTTCTTTTAGGAACAGCATTTGTTCAATTTTCCAAAAAAGAAGATGCAGAAAAATGTTTGGAAAATATTAACCAAGAATCAGGAGTAAGTAATTTTCTTTTTAATGATTTTTTTTCTTTTTCTTTAATAGACATTTTTCAACCATTGACTAGATTCTGACTTGGTATTGCATCTTAGGGTTTGGGATTTCATGGCCATATGTTGTGTATCAATATTTTGCTCAAACCTCTATAATTATGAATCTTTGACACATACTGCCCAATTTATGGCATAATCACAAACACATGACAAAATGCAAAGCCTTAAGAAAAATAAGACAAAAGTATTTCAACAAAACAAACCTAAAAAAGATCAATAAACATGGATAAAATAAACCAATTCCTCATAGAAACTGACTTCTTTATTAAAAAGTTGATTAAAAAGTTCAATAATTTTCTTTCCTCTCAAACAATTTTACTAAAACTTTACCACAAAGTAAAATAATTAGGATTAGTTTGCAGTTTTGTCCACTTAGTTCTGCGCATAAATGTCATTCTTTTCATTCTCGATCAACTTCTCATTACTTTTACAGTACACCAAAATAGTTTTCTGATGCATTCCAGGTGTTGTGTTGGCAAAAGAGTCTCTGATCCACTCCTTCAATGGTTATTGGTTATATACAACTTTCACGTCACACATCCCCACAGAAAGTTAATCAATTAACTCTTAAGTTGTATTTAATCAGTAGCACTGATTTAATTAAATCAGTTAAGAGGAAAGAAAATTATCAGTTTCAAATCCACGCAGGTGTATTAGCCTGTATATTAGACTTTGAAAATATTGAATAGCAATGTTAATTTAATTTTATTGTTCTTTTTGTTTTTATTTCTCAGACCAAAAAATTGATACTGGACAATCGTGAACTTCTCGTCTCAAAGGCTTTGTCACGTGAAGAAGCTTCAAATTTGAAAAATGATGCAAAAAATGAAAAAAAAGATTCTAGAAATTTGTATTTAGCCAGAGAAGGATGTAAGTAAAGACTGGTTGCTTTTTGGGGTTTTGGGTTTTTTTTCTGTTTCATATTACTTTGAGGTTTAAGGTTTGATCAATATTTAGTGTGAATATTTAATAGCTGGGTTCAGATTCAAAATGGTTCACATGATGATCACATGGCTATAGAATACTGGAAAATAAAATTTTTAAATTAAAAGCTTGAACAAGATTGAATTATTAGCTTTTCTAATTGTTGATTATAGAACTACTTATATATTTTTATTTTACAGCCTTTTTATTTCTTATAATACTATATATACATTTTTTATATTATTTTTCTTTTTCCGATTTATTAAATCTTTAATTAAAAAAGAGTGTTACTTATGCCGCACCTTTTGTGTGTGTGTGCGTGCGTGTGTGTGTGTGTGAAAAAGCAATTATTCCTGCTTTTTTTGCTTTTCTAAAGTGGTATTTGTTTTAAGTTATTTCTTGATTTTTGTTTTTAGTTCATCTTTGGAGATCTATAATAAATAAGATTTTTTTTGTCATCCTGTTTTTGTCACTTATTTAAAGTTATTTCATTCATTGATATTTGACTTCTTTTCAGTGATAAGAGCTGGCATGAAAGCAGCTGAAGGTTTGTCGAAAACGGATCTTAATAAAAGATTAAAGGTTAGTGCTTATAGCTTTCTTTTAATCTTATTTGATTAGATAAAAACTCACTCTAAAGAAATATTTAAACAGGACATTACTATATATATATACATATAATCTCTGTAGAAAATAATCTTATAATTTTTCTTAATTTCTCAAAGACAATAGCTTACTTCTTCCGTTTATTGTTTTTCAAACCTGCTTGGAACAGCCATATGTACCAAGAAAGAAAAAGAACTTTAAAAAATTCTGCTGTTTTGTTTTTTGTTAATATTATTATTCTTTTTTTTTCTTCTTCAGATTGAGATGACTAAACGTCAAAAGATACGAGATCCCAACATCTTTATTTCTCCTCTTCGGCTCTGTGTGCACAACATCCCAACTCACGTGGATGACAAAGAATTAAGGAAGATTTACTTCAATGCTGTTAAAGACAAAAATGCTGTCATTAATGAAGTATTAACAATTTTCTAAAAGTTTTTTTTGTTTTTTTTATGACATTAAAATAAGGATCAATTGATACAATTGAAATTTATAAAAGCAGTTTTTAAATATTGGTATGAATATTTTTATGTTAATTTTTTTAAACCTTTCATTCATACCCATTTAAAGAAATGGTTTTAGAAAATTAACCAAAAAAAATTAATAAAAATTATATTTTCTCCAAATTTTGAAATCAATGTTTACTTTTGAATATATAAGCAATTTTATTATGGTATAATATAAGAGAGACGTTTATAATGCAGCTAAATCTCAAAGCTACAGTCTTGTCTTTTATTTGTTTCTGGTAAGGTTGCTATAGATCACAAAATAATATGGCAAGTCTAAAAGAAGTTAAATTTGGTAAAAGTTATTTCAGGTTGAAAATACATAACTCTCTTTGGAATTTTTAAATCACTGATATAGTAAGAAATTATTACAGATTTGGATATAAACTCTTAGGTTTAAAAAGGCATCTGAATTCTGGGAAGACCTCCAATAACGTATTCCATTAATCATTTGAAAAATGGATGTAGGATTATTTCTATTTCTTTCTAATTTTTCCAGTTTTATTTTACAAACAACAGGTGCGTGCACACACACACACACACACACATATATATAGGGTGTTCCAATAACTTGGAGGTTAACATATTTATCACATTAAAAATATATTATACACACACACACACACATATATATATATATATAAATACAGCACATGCTCTATCAATGATATTGAACACTTTATCTATAAATATAGGCGAACTTACTCTACAGTTTAATATAGACACTTTTATAAATAAAGTATTTATATATATATATTTATTTATGTGATAAATATGTTTACTTCTGTCCAAGTTATTGGAACACCCTATACATATATATGTAAGTATGTGTATGTATATATATTCCCTTAAATCCATGAAACTATTTTTGAATAAAAACATTTGCAAAAGAAAAAAAATAAATGAATAACGCAAAATTTACTTAGACAAAAATGCATCATAGATAAGTTTTCACTGTTCATATTTGAAATTATTTTTTTTCAAAGATAAATTCTTTTGTTTTTATCTTCAGTGTCGAATCATGCGAGACTTGGATCGAACAAATGCTAAAGGTTTGGGTAAATCTCGGGGTTATGGTTTTGTCGCCTTCACAGAACAAAGACATGCCTTGACTGCTCTACGGAACACCAATAACAATCCTGATATCTTTGGAAATGACAAGGTAAATAGGAATTACATTTTTTGTCTAACTCCTGGTGTATTAGTTCTAACTATTGGTTTATGTAGCTTTAAGTAAAATTCTGCTTGAAATTAAATGTCCAATGTGTAAAGAAATACTAGAATTATTCAATTTTAAATTTTTTTCTTATTCCTCTGTCCCCCCTCCCCAACAAAAAAAAACATGTTTTTGTCATAACTTATTCAGAAGTTTTGACTATTCAAACTTCAGGAGTTGAGAGGCTAGTATCACTCTTAAACAACTAAATGTTTTGTCTTTTTTTTTTTTTTTTTTTTGCTGCCTCAATCATTTTTCCAAAGCCATTTTCTCTTCACAACAACCCCACCTACACCCACCAGTAACTCGTTCTAGTCTTTGTTGTTTAAAACAATATGGTGGGTTCCATTGTTACCTTGTTAGTTTTGGCTCCAATTCATCTCAAGGCTCTGGTCTTTGCTGGAAGCCGGAACAATTAACAATACTGTTTAACAACTGTTTAAACTTAACTGATTTGTTTTTCTACATTGAACATTATACTTTTCCTAACTAGATCCTAAAAAATTAGCCCACGTTGGAGTGCATCTAGTTCCTTCAAAGGTTTGAGAGAGGGTGCTACAAGTTCTCCTGGCCTAGTCTAATAAACCTTCCTCATATCTCTCTTAAAAAAAAAAAACAAAAAAAAACAACACTACCTTGGCCTTAAATGACCTCATAATTGTTGATAGACTGAATAATCAGTCAATCATCTTTCTCTCTAACTGTTTATATTATCATACAACATAACATGGAATAGCTGCTCCTAAAACTCCAGATACATATCCATTTTGGCAAAGTTCACTTGGGACAGTGGATTAGCACTCCGACTTTAGATCATAATATGCAAGTTTGAATCCCAGTTGTTCTATAACCACATTCGGACTAATAATGCTCTATGAATCCCCACATTCCCTCCAGCTATGGATTAAATAGAAAAACTTGTTTAATTAAAAAAACAAACATGTAATGGCAAAAAAAAAGATGCTTCCTAAAAATGATCGTTATCGGCATTAGATGACCAAAAAGGTTGATATGCCATAAAACAAACCAATCAAATAAACATATCCATTTTATAGAATATCTACAATTTGTTTGTTTCTGTTCTTGTCTTATTTGCTTACTTTAAAATATGTAACCGAACTGATTCTTTTTGATTTCTAAAAATATTTTTCTTTGTTTCCAGAGACTTATTGTTGAGTTTTCTCTAGAAAACAAAAAAGCTCTCCAAGCCAAACAAAACCGGATTGAGAAAGCAAAAGTAAGTTACATTTTTCTTTCAATAATAAAAAAAAATCTGAAGAAGGCTCAGTAGATTGAAGTATTATCCCATTCTTTTTTACATTAGTCTTTGAAGACCATCTCATGGGTTATTTAATTTTACATATTTTGTTCGATACTGAAGATTTTTTTCCTTTCTGATTTTTAACAATTTTTTTGTGTTTTTATGCATATGATAGTGTACATATGTATAGATATTTTCAGACACTAAATATATATTCTTGGTTGAGCACTAAACCGAGATATGCAAATTTCAGTGGTCTGAATGCTTTGATACTCACTTTTGTGTTATTTTAATTTTTGTTTTTTGTAATTCCAAATTTTGACCCCTTAGCAACTATTTTTAAGTCTCAAAACCAATCTGAAGACTTCATATATCAAATTTCAAGTCTTTAAACCCAAAATTGGCAGAGTAAATTGGTAAAGACCGCATCAGTGTAATCTTTCAACTTTCCCTAGGTCTGAATATCCTATTCCATTTATGAAATTTCAAGTCTGTTGACCAAAAATTCACAGAATAGATTGGTAGAGAGTGTCTCACACGCCCATTCTCATTTTTATAGATATTACAGATATATCAGATTAGTAAATATTTGTGAAATATCTATAGTTTGAAATGCCAACATTTTACCCTTAAATTTCTCTTTCATCTTTCTAATACATTTTACATATGTTTTCTTTTCTTCCATTTCTTAGGGTCGACAAGAATCTTTACAGGGTGTGGCAAATGAACGGAGAAAGAAGAAAGATATTCTTTTGACCAAAGTTACCCCTTCCTCACAGAGTTTTGCTTCTAAAAAGGACACTACGGTGGGTGGAGGGAAAGGAGCTGGCAAGAAATCCAGCCGAGTGATGCCTTCTCACATTGGGGCAAAAAAGCGCCATCGAGATCGGGGTAAAATTTTTACCACGAATCTAGGGAAAAAAGTTGTCAAGGAGAAAAAAATTCGTCAGTATGAAGATTCTCATCTGCAAAATAAGCTTAATAAAAAGGTAAAGAATATTTTTAATCTTATATAAAAAATCTGCTATTATAGTTTATATTATAGTGTGTATGCCTGTTAAAAATGACAGGTTTTAAAAATATTTTCATAAATTTTAACTTTTAAATATTGCTTTTTTTCCTTTTTTTTCATATAATTTATTTCAAACTAAATTTGATACATTAATTAACAAAACAAACTAATTTCATTAAGTGTTCATACCCATTAAAAATAACATGTTTTAAAAATGATTTAATAATTTTTACCTTTCAAATATTGTTTTTGTTTTTCCAATTAATTCCTTTCAAACTAAATATATTTAAAATAAATATATATGAATAAACAAACAAAGATACAAGAATCTTTATTTTACAGCATAGATTTCTATATACCATATGTCATATGCAGAAGGCAATTTACAAAACTATATTCAGCTTAAAGATTGAAATTTATTTAGATGCTATAATTTCAAACTCTTATCCTGCTTTTAATTCTGGTATTAATGATTTTGGTATTGTTTGGTAATTACATTTTCATTTTTAATAACATTTATACGTAAAATTTTCTGTTCTTTCCAATAAAATAAAAATTATTTACTTTTTTCTCTTTTCTCGAATTTTATCCTATTTTATGAAATAGTTTACAAAAACACAAAATTTAATTCTAGAGGGATTTTTATACATCACAATTGATAAAAAATCACAATTGTAGATAAAGGTTAAATGAATAAAATGTCTTTTTTTTTTCAAAAATACCTCTGAAGATTCCAAAATTAACTGTAAAATTAGAAATTTGAAACCTTGATTTTTATCATCGCTTATAGTAGTATTTTTCATGTAAGGTTATGTCAATTAATCTCTCATCTCAACTCAACTCTCAATAAAATCCACATCAATAGTGACAGCAATGGGAGGGAATAATTGTGTAAACTCCACAAATGAAAGTCTTGTAAAAACAATATAATATGCTTTGTTTTGTTTTTGTTGTTTTTTTTTTGTATGGGTGCACTTAAATACTAGAATTAATCAAAGTTTCCTTATTCTAATGTGTAGTGTTAGTTTTTCAAAATGAATTTTTTTTATACTTCCATTTTTTAAGCCAGTATTTTGAGGATTATCTCCCTTTATTTAATCCAGAAAAAAAAAATGTTTAAAATCTGTCTCTATCAAAAAAAATTATATTATTTAAAAATTTGTAAAAATAAAGTATATTTAGTTTTAATTTTTAGTAAATCAACCTTGGATCTACTTATCTGACAAAAATTAATGACCAATAAGTAATTTTGTGAATTTAATTAGATTTTTCAATTTACTCAAAAAAAATTTTTTTTTTTTATTGGCCTTCGTTCAAAAAATTAAAGTATATTTTTCTTTTAAACTTTTCATTATTTAAAAACTTTCATCTATGCTGGTTTTATTTTTTTTAAAGTAAGGCTCAAAATGTTTTTCAGCTAATGGGCTTTGGAAAACTACTGGTAAAATGGGGTAATGGTAAATAGTAGCATTTAATTTTTTGGACTATTAATGGTGTAGTGGTCTTACTAGTTGTTTTATACAAATTCTAAGGGACAATCATTTGGAGGTAGTAAGTTCAATCTTAACTATGTACTAAATGTTTTTGTTATTTGTTTTATTAATTTTTTTTTTTTTTTTTTTTTTTAGACAAACCAGAAAAGAAATCGTAGCCAGTTTTCTGATGATTTTGATTCATTGGTATCAAAATATAAAAAACGGATGTTGTCAGCTGGAGCCAAATCATAATTAAAGCATGTGTGATGTTTAGGAGTTCGGGGGTTCAAAAATGCACATAATAGAGAGAATTGGTAATAGACAATGATCTTTGTATGTATTGGTTGTGTGTGCGAAATCGGGAATATCCAAGCCATTTTAAGACATTTGCTCATGTATATTAATAATCTCCTCCTCTTATTGTGTCATATCTCAATCACTCTGCAAAATGATAATCTTATCAAAAATAAATTTAAAAAAAATTTTTTTTCTTTTTTACCTGGCTTTTGTGTTTTGAATTTTATTTTTGAATATTCAACCAAATGCAAGTATTTTGCATTAATACCCATACAGGTATGAGTCTGCCAATGAATTGTAGGAGAAAGGAAGATCACTTGAGTAGACCGCAAGCATGTCTACAATGGACCGCATGTGGGACACGTGCTTGACATACCTGCTTTAAATCCTACAAAAACATGAAAATGGGAGTTTTATTAGAATTGAAAAACGCTAGAGTCACTCCAGTGATTTAACTTTTAATAAATATTATTAAATATGGATTAATAAAATTTGTTGAAGTAAATAATGAAAATTCAATAAGTATTTTTTTTAATAAATTGAAATAAGTTTTGGAAATTCATAAACACATTAAGACGGTACAAATAGTTGGTTATTAAACAAATTGAACATGATATTGGCATGAATGCATGCGTTTACATCACTTAAATAATTTTTTTTCTTTACAATTGAGTTCATTATAAAGGTGAATAACTATTTTATTAAAAATCATTGTCACTGTTTTTATGTACAAATCTATTGTAATATAAAATTCAGATATCATGGTTGTATGAGACCCTAAATACTGTAACTCTCCAGAAAATGAAACCACAATAGTTATTTAAAAAAAAACACATCCTGTTTATACATAGAGCTTTTCAGAAAATGAAATGACAATAGTTATTTAACCACTAAAATTTGCACATGTACAGTACTGCCTTTCTATATAATTGGCTTCTTTAACTACCTTAAAGAAAATCTTTAGAAATTAATTTACTAAAGAAAAGCATTGGAAATTAATTTATTATAAAAAAGCATTAACTGCTTTCCTATATAATAGGCTTCCTTAATTACCTTAGTGGCAAGTCCTTGGGCAATACTTCTAGTTTATTATATTACCCCTGAGCTCTATTCATCTAATATCTGAATAATTAAAAAAATCTAATTATAAAAATGAAAAATCTTTGTTGTTTGTAAGTAACAATCTGGAACAAAGATAGGAAATGGTCGGTTTTGCCCTGCGTCACCCACCTCTGAAAGAGAGGAATTTCTCGGCTGTAACGACCGTAGAGAAAGGAGGAGACAAAAAAAATGAAGGCAGAAGAAAACTCGCTCCTCTCAGTTTCGCAGTTCGTCTCAAAGAACAATGGGGAAGTCGATTTGGGCCAATCGGTAGGCATTCATACCTTGGAATCGTAGTACGCGAGTTCGAATCCCAGTTGTTCCGTTTGCA
>JAYKTE010357623.1:0-10922 GCA_036873565.1 Xipholeptos notoides
TCTGTTGCAATCTGTATACAGCTACAGCTCGTCAGTACAACAGTTCTGGAAACTGCGAGTCCTCCTTTAGCCAGGATCGAAACCGGACCAAAATAGCGTCAGTCCGAATTCATAACCCCATGGTCACCAGGTGATGATGATAATGATGATGATAACAATGATGATGGCGACGGCGATGGTGATGAACATTGTTATGGTGATTATAATTATGATAATGGTGGTGATGATTATGACGATTAAGATGATGGTGATGATGGTAATGATGATGTTTGTCATGGTGGTCATGATTATTATGATTATGATGATGATGTTGATAATGATTGTGATGATGATGATGATTACGATGATAGTCATGATTATGATGACAATGATTATGATGATGATGGTGATAGTGATGATTATTATGATGATGATGGTGTTGATGATGATGATAATGATGATCTTAATGGTGATGACGAAGATTGTGGTGGCGATATTAGTAGTTGTGGTGTTGGTTGTTACCATAGTGGCGGTGGTGATGATGCTTGCCGTGGCAGTGGTTGTAGGTGCGATGGTTGCAGGGAGATTCTGTGGTGGTTGATTCTGTGGATGACGGTGACAGGGGCGGTGGTGGTGGTGGTCGGTTGTGGTGACGGTTGTGGGTATAAGCTGGGGCTGCAGCAGTAGTGGCGGTGCTGGTTGCGGCGTCTGTAGTGGTGGTGGTTGACTTGGTGCTGGTGATGATAGTGGGATGATTGCCGTGGCAGTGACGTTCCTTGTGATGACGGCACTGGTGGTGGTTGTGGTGGTTGTGTTTCTGTGGCCGACTTGCATGTGCCAACGATTATTTGGGGCGGAGGAAACCGGTAACACTCAGATGCCACTTAGACAGCGAACGAACGAAACACGTAGGCGGGGAGGCGCACAGATCAATTGAGAAGCGAGAGAAAATAGAAGAGAGAAAAAACGAGTCACGCCCAAATACTTGCACTACACACACGAAAAAATCTCCGTCGACCTCCAAAAACATGTTCCCATCGTTCATATATATATATGTGTTTAGGTTCTGTCCAATTCTATGTGGGCAGGAGTCCAAGTGTGTTACTATATTAGAAAGTAGAGTACTCAATGTTATTAAAATAGAGCAGTTTTAAATCCGTTTTTAAACTGACTGCCTGACGAAGAACATCGGTGCGGAAACCCAGGGTCGTAGTCATAACATATATATAAATATGGTGACTGCAACTTCTTTACAGAAGACAGCCAACCCTTACAACATGCCTGAATGTGAATGTGAATGTATATATATACACTGCGTGTTTTTTTCACCTGATTCAGAAACTTACCGGTAGTTTCTCATCAAAAGCTTTGGAAACGTTGGTAATGCTGAGCTGCGCGTACTGTGAAATTTTCGTACTGTTCCGCGCAATGTAAACAACTTGCCATCGTAATTGTTGAATCCACGGTATTTTAGGTGTGTCAAATTATTTACAAGATAACAAGACAGTTTGTTTCGTCAATAAAATGGGTCGTAAAGGTGATTTAAGTAGTTCTGAAAAGATAACTATTACAAAACGGCTAGCAAAAGGTAAAACTAGCCTCAAAATATCGAAAATGATAGGAAGGTACCATCAAACTGAAGAACTTTGTCAAGGACTCTTTAAAGGAAGGTACGTAAGAGAGCTGATAAAGGTAAATCTAGAGTTGTTTCCCGTCGTTCTCTACTCCAAATTAAACGTGAAGTTGTTAAGAACCGTTCTGGGCAGACAAATCGAGAAGTCTTTGACCAAGCCGGATTGAAGAATGTCTTAAAAAGTACTCGATGTCACCGTCTGAAAGAAGTGGCAAAGTCTGTTAAGTCTTTGACAAAGTCTCCCTTAAAGCAACATCACATACAAAACCGATTGAAATGGGCAGAGGACAACATGAAAACGGATTTTTCCAAAGCTTTGTTCACGGGTGAAGTGCGTTTCACTCTTGATAGCCGAGATGGCTGGACCAAAGGATGGGTCCTAGATGGACGATATCGTCATCAGCGTTTAAGGCACCAACAAGGTGGTGGTTGGATAATGATTTGGGCTGGGATTATCGGAGGTACTTTAGTTGGCCAATGGAGAGTCCCAGAAGGCGTAAAAATGTCGTCAAATGCTTACGTAGCTTTTCTGAAGGAGCACTTTGAGCCATGGCTGAAGAAGCCATTTAGGAGAACCATTATTTTGATGCAGGATAAAGCTCCCTCGCATGCTGCAAACAAAAGCAAAGAGTATTTGCAACAACTGGGGTTCTCTGGGCTACAGAAGATGGAGTGGCCTGCGAATTCACCAGATTTGAACCTAATTGAGAACCTTTGGAGTATCATGAAGCGATATGCAAGTGGACGCCAATTTAAGAGCAAAGATGAGTTGTGGGATGCCCTACAAGAGGTATCGCGAGAAATGGGGAGAGAGAGAGAGAAAGGGGAAACCTTAGCATGAAATTAAAAAACATGTCGTGAATTTAAGACCAAAATTTTATTATTGCCTAGCTTTCAAACTTACTGGATTCATCGCCACAGCGCAAATGGTGTTGTTTTTCTCATCCTCGAATAGATATTTTATGGATTCTAAAATATTCTTTGGGTTTTCTTCCCATTTTTCAATGTCAATGGAAAAGGTGTGAGATTGAATGAAATTGGAGAATACGAGGGTCGTTCCAAAAATAATCCCCTCTTTTTTTATTCTGCTCGAATGGGTCAAAGGGGATTGCAAATTGCATTGTTACGATGACTGAACTCATGCATTCTCCGTTTCGTCTTCGTCTTCGTCCTCTTTCCTCTTACTTTCTCTTAGTCATTTCATTGCATTCTCCTCCTCTTTCTCCTCCTCCCTCCTCCTCTTCCTCATCCTCTTGCCCCCTCCCCCGCCTAATATCAACCAATCTTTTATCTTGAATGTTCGATTTTTTTTTTAAGTCAATTCAACATTTTTTGATAAATAAATTATCAGACAAAATCATTAAAAAACTCACCCGGCTGCAAGACCTTTTACATCTGGTTGATTGGGAAATGAATTGATAGATAAAAATAACGGAGGAAATTATAATATGGATGATTTTTCTTGTTCGTTGTTTATTTATTTTTTTTTTTTTTGTTATTTGTTTTTTGGTGGGGTTTATTTTTTTAAATTATTTTTGATTTAACGAAGAAAAGTATTTTGTCAGTTGATTTTTTTCTTCTTCCCTACGCCTGCAGTCATGATTGAAGATGGATATCACTTAGAACTTGTAACCAACTTCTAATATTACTAATGCGTTTTAGAGGCCAATTGAGAATTAATTTTTATCGACCTTAAACCTATTTTTCCTAGTCAATAGAATTAATACTTATTTCTATTGAATTAGTGAATTGTTAGGCTACAATAAGTCCCTAAGTGGGCTAAGCATGATCGTAGATGTTATTTATATAGGAACCTATAATAGTCCAGCAGACAAGCATGATCATTGTTCATTTTGTGATAAAAGCATGAAATTTGGTAGACACATAGCCAAAGGCATTCCAAAAAGATTTGGATGTGGAAGCATCATGAATTTTCAACATGACGCCCATGGCAGCCATTTCTCAAAATTGATGTGAGCCTCACCAAAACAACAGTTTTCTAATGGTTGATGGAGATAATTTGATATTTTAGACCTAATTACCATACTTAACACTTGGTAAATGTCTATAGGATGATGGAAACTTGTTATTTAATATTCAAGATGGCTGCCATTTTCCAAGATGGCAGTCATCACTTGCACGGTTGTCTGATTTGAATGATCTCGGTGTCAAAACAGTAATTGTTTTATGATATAGAATTCACATTTTGAACTTTAGAATTAGCCAGAAGCTTCCATATAATGCAAAACTGAATATTTCCCCTTTTTCTTTCAATATGGCCCACAATAAAATATATAATTGTATGGAAATAGAGCTATTAATTTCATTGGAATGAAGGAGTTCAACAATACATTTTAAAAAAATCCCCATACTGCAGCAGACAACTATAACAATCATTCAGTTTGTGTTGCCTTTGGCTATATGTCTACCAAATGTCATGCTTCTATCACAAAATGAACAATTCCTCTATTTTTTGGAGATAAGCCGCTGGACAATAAAAAAGAAGCTAAGTCAGTGTTAATAAAACAATGGTAAAATGAGTTGTAATAATAGACTTGAGTAAGAATAGGTTTGTAAGTGCCAAAAAATCACCCGTGATTTCTAACCCCCAGACTCTAGTGAGTGTTTTGTGTGTGTGTAGGTGTTTGTGTGTGTGCGCGTGCGTGTGTGTGAGAGAGCATTATCTGAAGGTAGAGGTTTCAATCCCACCCAAAGGTAGTAATTACTAAAATTCCAAGGATTCCAACAGTCTACCCGGTCATGGTTTACTGAAAGGGAGCAGGCTACCCCCATGGTTTGAATAAAGGGTTAACTTCAAAATTAAACTCCCGATTAAGATGGAAAGGTCCCCGAATAAAGCCAAAGGGTTCATCATCCGAAACGTTGTAAGGTAACAATGATAAGGGTGAGGAAAATAGTTCGAAAAATAGATCTACATATTATCAAACCTCATCCCAAGGATTCTAAAAAACATACTATTTGTTGCCTTTTTTTCAAAATTAAAAAAAGTTTTTGTGCTTATAACAAAACGTGTACGCTTTTTACAGTCGTTAAATGGCGGAATTATATTTTGAAATTTTGAAAGAAATACAGTTTAAAATATAAAATATCACATGCGACTTTTTTATTTTTAATTAAAAAAATACAAACTTAATGAACATTTGATTTAAAGAAAAATGTATTTTTCATGTGTTTGTTTTACGGCATATCAATATTTTCAGTCATTTAATGCCGAAAACAATCATTTTTTACTTACACTTTCTTTCTTTCTCATCATAGTTTTTACTAATAAAACCAAGTTCACTATTTAATTCATAGCTGAAGGGAGTATAGTGTATTTTAAAAAATCTGATTAAATGTAATGAATTTAAGAAAGAGACTGATAGGGGTGGCATGGCGTGGAAATAAATAGAATCAGAATACTTACCCATGGTGAAATAAATCATAGCACTAAGTTTACCATCTCCTCCATTACTAAAACCTCTAACCCTGGTTTTATAAATGAGTCCCTTCTGAAGGCCACCGATAACAGCTTCGTTTGTGTTGCGAGTCACAGTTACGATGTGAGCCTCACCAAAACTTTCTTTCGCGCTCCAATACAAAATCTGGAAGACAAGCGAGAAGAACCAGAACAAAGGTTAAGAACGAAGATCTACACACACACACACACACACACACACACAAACACACACACACACACACACACACACAGACGCGTGCGCACTAGCACATACAAGTATACGCACACGCAGTACACACTCATAAAAAATCGGAAACTGTTTACATATTTTGAACTCTGACAACAAATGTTTTGCTTGACAACCGGAAAAATTGAAAATGAAATTAATAAAAAGCAAAACTGCATCTGAGTGTGGTAGCATGTGGAATAATAGGCCAGTAGTAAGAAGCCTAGACTAACACCCAGTCCATATGGTTTAGATCCTGACTAGAGAAAGACTTGTTGTAGTTTCCGTAGCTGTCCTGACTAGCCGTTGACGGTGTAACAGGCCTGTAGACAGATTTCAAAAATATTTTATATTATATATATTATACATAGAGTATATCTATCTCTATATATATAAAGCAGTGGCGTTTGTGTGTATGTGTTTGCGTGTGTACAACTCTCCTACAGCACAAACCAGTGTATCAATCATGACCAAACTTGGCATGATGATAGTCTTCAACTGGCGGACGATACACACGATTTTTCAAGGTTAAAGGTCATCAAGGTCATGGTCTATCAAGGTCAAAACCTTTTTATGTATACTCCCCTACAGCCCAAACCAGTGAAATGATCATGATTGTTGCCCAGCATGAGTGTCTCTGTGGCTCTTAATACCTGCTTTGGATAGGCAGATTCCGCACGAATATCTAGTCTCAAAATCAAAACCCGCTATGACGTCTCGTTTACGCAAGGCTTGCTTGAGAGTGACGTGCTCAATTCGCCTTTTCTGAAAGGTCTGACATCCACTGTAGATGTTTTGTCTCAATGATATCTGATCCTTTGCTATCAACTCCCAATTCGCTGCCTCTATGTTTAGGACCCTCAGGTTGCCTTTGATCACATATTTGTATAGTTTCCGTGGCTCATGTTTCGGGCGCTTTCTCTGTTTAAGCAACCCATAGAACAAGCGCTTAGTTATTCTATTATCTTCCATTCTTACTAGGTATACTGCCTAACGCGCCTGATTGCAAATGACGAGCACTTCTACGCTGGAGGTGCTAGCCTTCTCTTCATCAGAAGTGCGAGATTGTCTTGTAACATGAAAAATCCTTCAGGGGTAGGCTTTGTAAAATATTTCCAGATTGTATAAATTAAAAAAATATTATATATATGTAAATTCTTCTTCATTATTCTTCATTATTCTTCTTATTATTATTTCCCATTCTTATTTTACAAGATAGCATATTTTTATTCATACAATAAGCATCCAAATGATTCATAATGCTTCAGAATTTCATTCTTCTTCCCTATTTTCTTCTTCCTTTTTCTGCATTTTCCTTCTTCACTTTTCTTCTTATTTTTTCTCCTTCTCCTTCCTCTTTTTCTTCTTCTTCTTCTTCGTCCTCATTTCCTTTTTTATATTTCTTCTTCTTCTTCTTCTTCTTCTTCTTCTTCTTCTTCTTCTTCTTTCCCATTCTCAATCTTCTTATTTTACAAGATAGGGTATTTTTATTCATATCATAAACATTCAAATGATTCATAATGCTTCAGAATGTATTTTACTATTTTTTTACAAAATTTTACTCGCCTCAAATAAATAAATAAATAAATGAAATAAAATGCTCAACTTTAAAGAAAAAAAGAAGAAAAATATTTAAAGAATTTTTGTAATTTTAACAAAAAACAAAATACTTTATAGACAAAAAATTTTGTTGATAAACTTTTTTTTAATCTTTAGTTTTTCTCAAAGCTTTTTTGGAGAAAATCCCAAAGTTTGCATGATATTCCAGCTTTCCATTACGTGGTTTATTAGAAGGATCAGTGCGTTCTGGTCATGACTGCATTCGTGTCCAGAAAATGACATTCAGTTCTACCGATCTTATCGCAATAATGGTTCATGTGCAGCATCATTATGAAGAGTACGAAACAAAAAATTAGTTTTATTTTAAAATATTTATGTCAAAGTAAATTTTAGAAATAAATCAAACTTTCCAAAAAATTACTCCCAAATAAAAGAGCTACGAGAATTACTCTTAAAAATTATTTGTGAAATAAATCTTTTTATGTAATCTCAATTATGTTCAAATAGTAGCACAGAATAAAGTACAAATAATACAATGCTGAGTAGCTGGACCCACGGAAGCGATATGATTGAGAATGTTAAGATAAAAATAATACAATGCTGACTAGCTGGACCCATGGAAATGAGATGGGACAGTAAATTAAAAAAGAAATGACTGAGATGTGTGGCAAGATATTCTTATCTCTACTATTATATAGATGGAAGTTTGTCTCTCTCTCTCTGTGTGTGTGTGTGTGTGTGTATTTGAGTTCGTTCCCTATAGACTCAGAAATGACCGAACAGATTTTCCTGAAATTTTACACAACGTTAATACATTTATCAGGGAGTGGTGTAGGCAAGGTTTTATATTATAATACCCCCGATAATTATCGAAAATTGATAATCAAAACCATTATTATTAATTTATCTATTATCAATGAAGCCATGTTTTGTTGCTTAGCGTCAATAACACGCTCTGCCTCTGTCGCGCGACATAACACTAAAAATTATATTGGTTAAAATCTTTTTTCTTTTGAGAATAAATAAAAGAGTTGACTATATTATTTTCAACTTTTAATCTATTTTTAAAAAGAAATTGTTTCAATTAATTAATATTTTTTTATCTAAAGTTATATTTTGTAAATTAATAACTAAGGAATTGTTTTGTTTTTCTTAAAAACATTTTAAGCCATAAGATTTAAAACTTGTACACATGCAAAAATAATCACAACCTAGGCAACACAAGATTTGTTTTCTAGTTATAACTAAACATTGTTCTAGTTTCATATTTTGAGCATAGAATGCTTTTATTTTCAATCCTTTTGCCTCATGAACTTTACATTCTATCCTATTACCATCAGAAATCATTAGTTTAAAGCAGAATCGAATGAAATCAGAATAGAAAAAAAAAAGGAAAATTCATAAACTATTTTCCCAGGAAAGATGAATTAACAATTCTTCACCAAATTCACTTTTCTTTTCAAGATTCTGAATAAGCTTGTTCAAATCTATCATTCTGTCATTTCAAAGACATTCTTAACTCGGAATGTAATACACTTATTGAATAATCATCTAATCCCTGTTTCTTTTTCCTCGGGCATTGTGTGAAGGGCATTCTTGTTGAAAAATACCAGATGTCAAGCTCAGAGAATGTGCATGAACTTTAAATTTAAATTTAGGAAAGAAATTCAATTAAAATATTGAAAGAGATCAAATTCAAAGTTACTTCTATAATGAGCATTAAAAATATATTTTAACAACTTACCAAGGAAAAGAGTTAACATAAAGACTTTAATTACATAAAACAAAACAAACTGTTTTTTTTTAGTTTTTTTGTAGCAATAAGAAAATTGTGGTTTACAACAGAGATAACCACTCTAATATAAAAATAAAATTAACAAAGCTTCAAGCTGTCTTTCAGACTATTATCTTCTTTATGATGTTACCTTCACAAGACACATGATGGGTGCAAAGAATAAAAGTATTGAGTTCTAAGTAAGCATTGCCCACCGAAGGGCAATAATAACTAAGAATATATTTCAAAGACTCAACACTCCCTTTACAAGAACAGTCTACCCTTGTTGATTGAATAATGAGTTGAGTTTGAAGTTCTGTGTAAAACCCCAATAAAACATGAAGGTTACTAAGTCACCTGAAGAAAGCCGAAGTATTCATTAGCTGAAAAATTGTGAAGGTAAAAAAGATAAAGATGAGGACAATAGTAAAAAGAAAAATAGATATACATATTTTCTAGCTTTCAGACTAATGAAATTGATAATCAGTGGTGAGTATCTTACAGAGAGGAAATATAATACTGGAAGACCAAAATCCATTAATGAAACAAACCTATAACTGCCACCATTACTCAGCATTTTTAACTGGATATTTCCAAACATTTTGGTAAGTTTTTAGAAGTGATCAAGAAAAAATGATGTTTTAGTAATTGAAATGATTAATTGATGAAATTACAAATAAGATTTATAAGTTTATTTCCATTAAGAGAAAAAAAACAATGAAGTAACTAAGTCTTGATACAAGAAAATAAAATTGTAAAATAGATGTCAAGCAATATGGTGCAACATCAAAACAGCACCAGAGCAATATATATATATATATATATATAGGCCATTGATATTTGCACCCAGCTGTGTCTATTTGAAAATGCTATTTGCAACTGGTAATATTTTTTCGTACTTGGATCACCTCCCTTTTTGATCATATATGGCTAAAAATAAAATACTAAAATTTTTATAAAATTGAAGTGTTCAAATATGATAACTCTTTTTACAAATATTAATTACTAAAAAAAATATTAATAAAACTTTTTTTTTTTAAATCATAAAATATTTTGTTCATGTTCAAGTACGGAAATGTCAAGATTTTCATGTATTTTTCAGTAAAATTTTTTGTTGAACTTAGGAAGAAGACTACTGTAATTATTAAGTTATCAATGTTATTCATTCATTGATGAAAGAAAAACAAACCTGTCCTACTTTCCTTATGCCCGAATGTCAACATTTTCATCTATTTTTTTCGATGAAATTTCAAATAATTTTAGTAGGAGAAATCAGTTTTGTGTGACAAACTAAATGATTAATCTAATTTAATAATTTTTTTTTTTTTTTTTTTTTTTTTTTTACAAACTATATGATCGAAACTTAGTACAAAATTCCAGGTCGATAATTAGCTATTTATTAATAAGATTAAATAAAGGTTTCTAATATATTAAGATAAATAAATAAATAACGTTATACATTTACAGAGAAAAAAATACTCTACAAAAGAAATTATATCAACTGCGAATATAATTTTCAAACCCATATCGCTGGTGTTGGAGGTGACCATTCTACCACTGAACTACCGACTCATAAAATATGAGACTGGAAAGAGGTTATAGGAAATTATTTCCGACTGCTAATATAATTTTCAAATGACCATTGATATTCGAAGCCAGGTGCAAATATATGCTTAGTATGTACATATATGTGTGAAACAACCAGTCACCAAAAAATGTCCCTAAAAATAAATGTGTATATATCTATATATAGTTGACCAACATCTTTTGGTGACTGTCAGTTTCTTGCTGGCATCATCACCAAATCAAAAGCATGGTTTACTTTTGTTTACTACACATGCTCTGTTGCTGATTTTGAACATTTTACCCATAAACATGTAACAATTTTAATAGACAAAGATCGCAATGACCTATTCATTGCGATCTTTGTTTTAATGCTTTGAATGCATTTTGACAAGCCAAATGGAAAACTAAAATTAAAATTTTAAATTATGAAATTTGTGATTCATATGCAATATGCATATTTAGTTGTGTTTAGTAGAATAGGATATTCGATGTATACATGTTCTGTTTTGACAGAAGCATCAGAGTTGTAACCTGGGTAGCATTGACATTCAATTGCTCTATTTTTTAATATTGATCATTTTACTTTGTCACATTACAAACAGTTTCTTTCCCCACCTATTCTCATTACAGAGATAGAACCATATGTATGTGTGTGTGTGTGTGTGTGTGTGTGTGTGTGTGTGTGTATATATATATATATATATATATATATATATATATATAT
>JAYKTE010357734.1:0-10922 GCA_036873565.1 Xipholeptos notoides
GGAAGGCTGGTTTGCAGAGCTGTCCTGATGAGGAATTAAATTCCGAAACGGGCCCGTCGACAGATTGCAAAATTTTAATTTTATATATATATATATATATATATATATATTTTGGTAAATCAAATAAAATCCATATTATTAGTTGTTTGAGTAATGGATTAATTCTTCATAAAATTAAAAAATGCTTCTTTCAAAAATAAGGATGCGAAAAAATGGACTGGAGAGTGTCTTTGAAAGGAAAATGAAATTTATGAAAAGGGAGTTGTCATAGTTTTTGATAACGCACCTGCCATACTTTAATTACAGAAGCTGTGGAAGAGAATGAATTTAGGCAACACCAAATTTTGAGACTTTTCTCCTATAATCCGATGTTAAATCCTATTGAAAAGGTTTCCCAGTCATTAAAGCTGACGTTAAAAGAAGTATGTGTGACTCAATTGTTGAGATTTTAACTGCAGATCGCAAGAGATCTTTAACTATTAAAGAATTCCACCTCAGGAAAATTAAGTGTGATTATTTCTGAAGCAATTAATAATATTTCCCCTAAGACTTGCTCTAACTTCGCTTATAAAATACAGAGATTACTTCCCTCTATAATTAACTTAGATGATAAAATATTTTAGATAAATTACTTAGGAACGTTTATATTATTTTATATCCCTTTGAAGTAAAAATAAAGCAATAAATATTCAATTTATTTGTATTATATAAATTATCAATTTGAAGTTGATTATTTCATTTGAAAGTTGATTGTTCTATTTTGAAGTTTATTAATTCTTTTACTTGAAAATAAGTCGATTTTGAAGTTGATTATTATCATTTTGTAGTTGAAATGGTTTAGAAAGCAATTTAAATAAATTCTATTATGTAGGTCACATAATAAAATTTATTATTCATTATGACCAGTATTATTATTTTTAAAAACTGTTTACTCATCATTTAAGTAAGTTAATGACCAGAATGAAAATTCTATGTTTATCTGACAACAAAATCAAACAATACAAATCTTTGCACTACTTGATAAAAAAATGAATTAATTCATATTTAGCAACTGAAGTAACCTCAAAGTTCAAAAAAAGGAAATTATTAATTGTTTATGTTATTTTAGAAAATAATATTGAAGCATTAGTTTAGTTGAAACAAACTATACTGATTTATAAAGCTAACATATTAACCACTGCAAGAAAATGCCCAATGCCCATGACCCTGGGGTTCAGTGTTTAGACATTCAAATCATTCAAATCCCTGTCACTCTGTTGCATGAATGTCTGGAAAATGCTTTGTCATTCACATCTATGTCACCATCCTGAAATTGACAAACCCATCTCTTAACAGGCACCGGTGGATGTTGATTGGTTCAATTTTTTCAGCGTGGAGGAATTCAATGATGCATCTCTGCTTTTGACATATGTCTATGACAAGGGTTTACTTCCTTAAAGTCTCACACCGTCAATAACTGTGATAGAGAGATGAAACTTTCAGGCCATGAATGCATGTTCAGTCATAATAATAATGCAATTTGCAATCCCCTCTGATCCATTCAAATGAAATTTTTAAAAATAGGGGGCATTACTTTTGAAACACCCCTCGTATAAACCTAAAAGTGTAATACTGTGGAAATTTGAAGGAAATTTAAATCTAGGTCATTAAAAACTTTTGTATATAAACATGTACACACAATGCTTTTAGCAGTGCTTATAGCCTAAACAATTATTATTATTAATGAACCTTGAATCTAATATCCTTTTTTTTTCTATGTGAATAGTTTTAAAGATAAAATAAATGGATAGCAATTATCTTGGGAATTTCCATATGAATATTTAACATTTTTTTATCAGTTTTTTCTTGCTCAACCAACAGGATTTATAAAATTGCATTGCATTTGTTGTTTAATACTTTTTTATTATTATAAACTTAAATAACTGTAAAGCAAACAGTAAGAAGTAGATGGATTGTACTGGTACATCTTTACTGAATTTTATCTAATCATTTTTGGTTTTAATTATTTTACCTTCATTATTTATTAAATTCTATATACAAACAACTCCATCCTATCTTCACACAGTACCACACTTTTAGGTTTATAGAAGGGATGTTTCAAAAGCCATGCTTCCAATTTTTTAAATTCCATTTGAATGGATCAGAAGGAATTGAAAATTACATTGTTGACCGAACTTCATGACCTGACAGTTTAATCTCTCTGTCTCAGATATTGATGGTGTGAGATTTTCTAAAAAATGAAACACAAAAACTAGATAAGTATTGCTATTAAAATTAGGTTTCATTATCTTAGTGTTTTGTTTTTTTTAAATTGTATTCCGTATATTTGATATGGTTAAATTTCCCAACCTCTATACAAATAAGATTTTGTTTAGCAAAGTGTTTCACTGTAAATTTGACTTTAGGTCAAACCTAGATATCATGTGACCAAGAATAGAAAAATACTTATGATAGTGAATAACATTATTATTCAACTCTCTGGCTCTCCCATTGTGATAATGTATCTTTGTCCTACTTTCCTGTGTCTTAATCTGAACATGATACTTGGTTATATATTCAAATCAAATGAGTCATTTAATGGCCATTCATCATGAGAAGTCATTTTAAACATTTTTTTTAGTATTTTTAAACAGTCCTTAAGTTTGAAGATGTTTTTCATTTTTATTACATTCTTGCAGGGATATTTTTTATCATCTTTGGGCAGGTATGGGCAACCATAGTACATGCCAAACCTGGCAAAATTGACAATACAAAATTTTTCTGCATGCAAACCAAAGTCCATGCTGTCGCACGGATTCAGAAATTACGGATTTATTTCTAATTAGTTTCTACTGGTGGGCAAAGTGAGCAAGAAAGTTTCATTTATACAAGGACTGTTCCAAAAGTAACATCTCCTATATTTTTCATTTTGCCCAAATAGATCAAAGGGATTGCAAATTGCATTGTTGCTATGACTGAACTTATGTGATAGTGAGGGTAGATAGAACCCTCTAAGCCGTGGTAGGCAACCCATGTAGGAGAAGGTCACTCTGAACATAAACCACGGGTCCCTATAAGCTAAAAAAGCTATGAACCGATTTTCAATGGTAAATTATGACCTAAAAGTTTCATAATATTGTAGGCAGTGGACAATTCCTTTGATTGGATAGCGAGGGTGGACCAGTGGAAAAAGCTTGTTCTCTGGAATCATATCATACAAGTTCAAATCTCAGTCAAAACTATTGAATTCAATTTCAGCTGTCTCAGACAGATGAGGCTCATTAACTTGGGAGAGTAACTCATCTAGGTGAATGTCAACACTGATTACAAAAGCTCAGGGATATAATGGGCATATAAAAATGGCCTTGTGCTTAACTTTGGTTGGTGCTCGACCAAGTAAATATATCCTTATTTAGAGTTGAAGATATAAACTAGTGAAACTTGCCTTTAAATATACAGATGATGTTAACCAGTCCTAGATTTGCAAAATCAATTACAAAAAAGTATGATATTCTCAAAATTTAATGAAAGCTGAAGGTCATTGAAACCTGAAAAGCAAATGTATTATCTAATCTATCATCTCTCTCTCTCTCTCTCTCTCTCTCTCTCTTGTGTATATGTCAGACAAGATAAGATGATAGACACCTGGTACTGGAAGTTTGTCACACACCTAAAGCCAATTGGTTTGTTTAGGGCAAAGGCAATACAAAACCTGGTCAACTGCTGTTAAATATATTTATCTAAATGCTGAGGAAGAGTAAAGGTAGTAGAATTTTAGAAAAAACATTTTTTTATTTATAACTAGTATTGCTACCTGGTATTTGCTTGGTGGTGGGATAAGAAAATGATAGATACAAAATTTTTCAGTTGGAAATTATAAATTTTATTGATACGAATAAACATTTTTGCTAAATAGCAAAAACAAAATGAATTTTACATACTGGATGATTTTAGGTTCGAACTATACTTTTGACGAGGGGCCACTTGCGGCAGTGGATAGGCAGTCAGACTTCGGAATTGTAATATGCAAGTTTACATCCACATTTGGATTTGGGAAAGGTATGCCCTCCAGTTATGAATGATATAGTGCATACTATGTTATTAAAAAAAAAATGTGTGGACCAAAGAATGTTTATCAAAAATGATTGTTATTGGCATTAAATTATCTAAAAAGGTTGATATGCCATAAAACACAAACAAAAAAAAATGTTATTTTTGACAAGGGTATGAATTCATAGTTTCCTCATTTTACCTTGATGCATAATTTGGTAAGAAATAGAAATAAAATCTCTTGATAAACTACTGTTCTGTCACTGGTGGTATGCATTAATTGGTCACCTATTGTTAAAGAAATCGGTTCAGAATTATCTCAAGAAACATTAGCTCAGTAAAAGGACTTATTTAGTAATAGGATATGCCCAATGTGTTTTCTGTAGTTTTATAGAAAAAAAACTAGATCTTTGTTTAAATTTTGCATAAATTTCAATCCTTAATTTACATGGGGACATTTTTCCAATATCAAATTTAAGTAAAGAGAATATAATTTGCTAAATACTCATTTGTTTGTGTCTTAACGGCATATTAACCTTTTTCATGCCCACAACAATCATTTTTTGATAAACGTTCTTCTGTCTACACATATTTTTTTAATAACACAGTGTGCATTATTTAATCCATAGCTGTAGGGAATGTGGGGATTCATACCTTTCCCAAAGGTATTAGTCTAAATGTGAATGTAAACGGAATGACTGAGATTCGAGCTCACGTATTATGATTCTGAAGTCCGGCTGTCTTATCCACTGTCCCAAGTGGACCGACCTCCCCATAAATACTCGTAAATTCAGCTGAAAGAAAAATGTAAAAATCTGAAAACAGTAATATAAGAAAAATGTATCAATTTTTATTTTCCATTTTAGGAGAATTCTTTTGACGTTTCTGTACGGAAGTGCACTGAGCATATAAAAAGAGATATTGATGGAAATTATCAAGGGGCCTGGATTTTAACAGAGTAAGATTTTTTTTAACATTTTCTAGTGCATTTGTTTACATAAATTTGTTCGATACAGTACTTGTATTTACATGACTTACCTATTTAAAATGTTCCACTTGTCTACAGATTTTTAGAATATACCAACAGCATGTGTGCAAAGGGAAAAGACTCTCTTCATAGAAAGTCCTAGGCATGATGTAATTCATCCATACCCTAGTTGTGGCATCTAACCATTGCTTCCTTAGAAGAAACCTCTCAATGAACCCATGTTTTTATACTACCAAATGCTCTTCAACAAAGAATGTGTCAACTAAACCATCACTCTAATTTCCAACACAACACTCTTTAAATACAATACAATTTTCAAAAGTAACTTGGCCTTACAATTTAACTTTTGAATAAAAGAAACTCTGGATGCACACTTTTGAGCACTACCTACAACTAAATCTGAACAAGTACCTGCTAGAACTGGTGATCCCAAGTGCCACTCTATATTGCCGAAGGTCACTTGCAATGATTCCAAGTCATTGGGTGCAAGGCTTACCTCAAGGTTTCTTACAACCTTTAGCTCAAGGGTCAAACTTCCAGTTTTTTTTTCATTGGATCGTCTGGAGATAGGCAGGGGACATGGCTGAGCAAGCAGGTGCAACATTGCGCAACTAAAAAAGAGGCTCTGAGCTGACGTGTGTGGGTTATAAGCACACCAGTGAATACCTGCCGGGTCCACCTGATATTCTTGATAGATTGGACCACTTTGCCATCAAAGCCATCCACAATTTTGGGTTGCAAAAATAGCTGCTAAGGAGTTAAACTTGAAAAATTGGATAGCAATCTGCTGTGCTGGGGGTGCATCAGTCATTGGGGTGTCAATATAACCGCAGTTTACTAAAATAAGTTTCAGCTTTCAAAAAGTTACAGCAGTTCTTAGAAATTATTTTTTTTAAATTACAAAAACACAGATCAAAATGAGCACAAAAGAAGCATCAAAGCAACCCTCAAGCAAGGCCAGTCAATTCTTCGAGTTAAACAATGTAAATACATAATGCACAGTAATTAGCTGTCTGATGTAATAGCAGAAATGTGCCACAAAATATACACCATGCTTTAGATGCTAAAAGTTATACAATAGTCATATCCCAAGGCATAAATCTATTGAAAATTTTCATCATATATCAAATAATTGTACGTTGGAGCATTCGTATCTCAAGATATTATAAAACATCTACATTTTAGAATTAAAAAACACTTACATACAAAAACTTCATTATTTTACAAACACTTAGATGCAATGACAAAAAAAATAAAGACTGTTACTTTTATAAGATTTAAAAATTGATTGGGTTCAATAGAATTTTTCCAGTTATCAACGTAGTCTATGAGACTCTTTTTTTGTACTAACCCGAGTCCTAGAAATGGCTTGCTTTTATGCAGCTGAGCAACTATCTCATTTGCATAGGTGCGACGAGAGTTTGCGGCAGCCAACATGACTACTGGAAGGCAAAAGCCCAAACTTATGGGTGGCGCTATTTTGGTTTTTCCTCTTCCTCTTTCATCAGACACCCATGCATGGTTTGACTGGTGCCAGTTAGGATAGCATTATTACTACACAATTACTCTACATCCAGAACGACCACTAAAAAGGGAACTAAATAAGGAAAGAAAATAATTATCAATTATCAAATTATGGAAAAAAATAATCATTGAAAAATGAAAACTAACAAATCTATCTAGAAACAGCATTAGTTAATAGAGCCTTAACAACATAAGATGAAATTTTAATTTTTAAATTGTTATAAAATATAATTCTGCATTGTTTAGGCCTTCTATACAATTCTTATATAATAGATATATTGCTTTTGGTAAAAGTCATCTTAGCCTGAAATAACTGTCTTTGGCATAATTAGGTTCTTTAACTAGAGGTCATCAAATGGAATTGTTAAACTATTTATATATTCAAAAACACATGTAAAACATTATTTGTATTAAGAGATAATCATAATTTGAATAAATAAAACTTTCCCATGTATATTTTCTGTTTTCTTTCTTCAGAATTGACCACTGGAATAATGACCAAGAGAAATTGTTGCTGTTGACTGATGATTCATTGTTGATATTCAAATTTAATTTTATCACTCAGAATGTCATGTGGTACAAACGGGTCATGTTGCATATTATTGATACTGTTAAAATTGGAGATATTGTTTATCCCAATTTCTCAATCATGCCGTAAGTACTGAAAGCTAAAATATCTTGTTTCTTGGTCTAAATTTACAACAGTATTGATTAATTAGTATATGAAAACTAATTGCTTTGATTTTTATAGATGTAAAGTTCATGATAAATTGAAAATATTTAGATTGGAATCATCTCCCTTTTGATATAAGTTAACTCTATTGGACTGTAATAATTTAATCATAAAAACTCTTAATTTGTGTAAAATAACAAGCACTCAGGCTATGCATGCAGTCTTCATATACATACTGAAGTAATTATCATTTTTACTTGACGGACCGAAATTTACCTCTGGTAAATTGACTTTAAATCAATAACGCCGACCTCTCAAAGCTTGAAAGAGATCTTTACACAAGGGTTGTATCTCTCAAACTCTTGCATTAAACCAAGTAATGTTGGTATCGTGGAGCTGAGATATAGCATCCTTTTTCCTTGGCTGCTAGGCTCAAACTGAATTAAAATTCACTCCAATTTCCAATTTCAAGCAGGAAAACATCTCGTCCAATCACAGTGTAGATATAGGACACATGGCAAGAAGTAAGAATAAAGAGAGAGAGGAGAAAAAGAAAGAAGGAAATAAAAGATGGTTGAAATAAATTTCCACAATACTAAAGGAATAATTTAAAATATTTTTCATTTAACCACGAGACCTTTTAAAAGTTTATTCTGGCCACATAAAGATTCACTTTGACAGTAACATCCATTTTATAAGTAGACATAGATGATGATTTTTTTGGTGAAGGGTTTTATTTCCTCTGAGTACCTCAGAATGAGGTAAATCACCCTAATTCTTTTTTAGTTTTAAAATCTATATTGATAGCAATTTTTGAGGTGTTCTATTTTATTTTAATATTTTTTTTACTTTTATATATTTAAAATATTTTTTAAATATTCATTTAAAAACACAAATCCTTAAAAAAAAAAACTTTTTCTAAAGATTATCAAAATAATCAGTAAAACTGATAACTTACCAAAATAATAGAAGAGGATTATTTGTGCTATCTATTCGACACTTCTTTCTTCCTTTCTGGCAAGAAACAGCTTTGTCTATTACAAAAACTTAAGCAAGCCAAATTGAGATTCAAACTAGAATTTTGTCTAATTTTCTGTTGGTGTTATTTTTCTATTTTTTGATTTTATAATAAGGTGGAGTCTTCTGGGCAGCATTACCTAGACATATATAAAATATTTATTAAATAATTTTCAATCAATTTTCATGATAATTTCTGTTTAATTTTCCAGTGAGCGTGAACATGGTGGTGTCCAAATATGTTGGAACCGTGGCAAAATTCCAACATTTGGTCAACGTTGGAACCCTTGGTGTTCAGATATTCCATGGACCATTTTTGCACACCATCCCCTCATTTACAATCCGAAGGAAAGTGAGACGACTTACTTCAGTGTTGACGACTTTTATGAATGTTTTTTAGACACCATGAAGAAATGTTATGCACGGAAACGGACCAATGACAAACCGACTGTGGTTGAAGGATCAATTCAATTACCGAATTATGTAAACCTCCCATCTGTGATCTTTAATCAAACATCTCTTGGATTCAGTCGAGATCGAAATGGGTTCTGCTTTTAAAGTATAAAACAAATGAAATTAGACTATAAGTAGAATGAAAGATGGAATCGACCAGAGGACAATAGTAAAAAATCTCTTTAGATATGGCTTTCTTAAAGAGTTTAGAAAAAGAAACTGTTTAAAAATTGATGCCACAGCAAATAAAAGCAATAATTACTTGTATTTAGAACAGTCATGGGGAATCTATGGCTCATAGGTTATATATATGGTCTTTTGAATTAATTTCTCTTTAGTTCTATAATTACATGTACAAACTTTTTACTTAAATTTCAGTTTTTGTATTTAATTTTTGTTCATTTTCTCAAGCTTTGTCTTGATTGAGTTTCTGTGCAGTTTGTGTCAATGGGAACAACTATATACTAGTGTAATTTCTTATTTGAAAAATATAGATTATAAAAAGATCATTGATAGTAATAATTATTAATCTTATAAATTTTTGTCTTGTTAAACTACCCATAGAAATTAGATTTAAATGTTTTTGCACATCTATTAATCTTTTCAATTCTATTGGGAAAAAATTGAAATATTTTTGTGAATAACTTTAATATCAATTAGGTGATAACTCTATAATGTAACATTTTGATATTGTCTTTTTTTATACAGGACACCCATATAATAAACTAAAATAATTTTTCTGACTGAACTAAACAATGTACCCACTATACCCAAATTCCTCCAGCTTTCAAAGCTTCAAAAAAGATTTTAAATCTTTTTCTGCTGTTTAGCAATAATAGCAAATATAGTATCATTATTTAACTCAATATCATAAATACGAAGATGCCATGCTGCAGAAATGTTTTCATTTATATTTGATAGTTCCGAAAAATATCTTCAGGATATTCAAATTCCTGTTATTTGATAAAGTGTTAAATTGGTTTCATCAATTTTTCAATAGAAATTAAAAGTATGACAATTTTTCTTTGCATCATGATTTTTACTGGTGAGAAAAAAGTTACTTGTGTTAGATTTAAAGAAATATATCTTAGTCTATGGAAATACTTTGCTGTACAATATTGGAAATGTATTTATTTATCTTATTTTGTTTTTGAATCACAATAATTTCATTTCCGGACCATAAGAAAGTTCTTGCTTTCAAAGGTAAAAAAATCCTCAAAAGTACAACGGAACAATTATTTAAAAAAAAATGGAAGCTCTAAAGTTGTTTTATCATCATCCCATTTCATTCATTCTATTAATGTAATTGTTCATTCATAATAAAACTAACTTAAATCAAATATTCAAGTTTTTACATCTTTTTTTTTCATTTGTATATCAAAATATATGTAGGTATAACATGAGAAAGATTTGATAATGATGAAATGACTAACTACTCTAAAGCATATTTTAACATCTAATAAAACTCATTCATTTGCTATTTTATTGCTGTATTGATTCATTTCAGGGATATTTGATATCACAAAGATATTTACATTAATAACAAAATTTAATATAATATCCAAGAAAATAATAATATACATTAAGACAATTTTGAATTTGTTAAACTTGTTTTTTTTTCATGTTCTTTAAGTGTGAGCTAATCCTTCTTTTTCTTGTGTTTTTGAGTTTTGAGCCATCAGCTATGAATGGATGAGTACATGTGTGATAGGGGAAGTCCATTTGGAGTAGTGGGTAGGCAGTCGGACTTCGGAATCGAAATACACAAGTAATTCCGTTTACATTCACCTTTGGACTAATACTCTTGGGAAAGGTATGAATGCCCACATTCCCTCTAGCTATGGATTAAATAGTACATATTGTGTTATTAAAAAAAATATGTGTGGACAAAAGAACGTTTATCAAAAATGGTTGTTCTCGGTATTAAATAATCTAAAAAGGTTGATATGCTGTAAAACTAAACAAACAATCTGATTCATTTGGGCATAATTTAGATAAATGGAATGTCCATCATATAATAGAATATTGTAGATCTTGGTTGTGGTCTACATCCAGATTAAAAGATACTGCGACTTTTCGTTAACTGATTAGACTAACAAGCCTCAATAGCTGTTAAAACAGGATACATTCTTGTATGTAACATATTCTTATTCCTATAGTTCACGAGTTCAAATCCCAGTGAAAACCATTGCATTCACTTTCAGCTGTCTCGGGCAGATGGGGCTCGTTAACTCGGGA
>JAYKTE010357845.1:0-10922 GCA_036873565.1 Xipholeptos notoides
TCTGTTCAGGAACAAAGATCTTAGAAAAACTTTGAACTTATCATTAAATAAATTACACTAACTCACACCCACAAACTGAAAAACTTTGTCTAATTTTATGTTTGTTTTGTATTAAAAATTGTCTAATCAGTTTCTATATTATTTGTCATGGAAAAACTCTTTAAAATCTTAAAAAAAATCATGCAAATTGAATTTCGAATAATTTTCAGTGCAAAAAATTATTTCATTTAAGATAATTTGGTTCACAAATTAAGTTATCCCTTAAAATATCTTTAATACCCCATCCGTGAGCTTCTCTATTTGTGTCTTAACTGATTATTCAAATGATTTCACAAATAATTTTTCTCTTTGTGTGTAATAAAGTCTAAAATAACCTCTGATACTTCCCACTCTGTTTCGATAATTTAACTTCTCTAAATACTTTCTATGATAAATGTTACGTCTTTGAATAAATGTTGCTTCTTTGAATATTTTGCATGAGTCTTATAGCATTTTATGTGCATGTTTAAAATGTTGTCTCCTGGTCACTCTCCCATGTTTAATGGCCTTTCACTGTTTTTTTTCTGTTTTTTATTTCAACTAAGATATTTGTTATTTGTCATGTTTTTGAAGAAATAAAACATTTTATTTTTTTACATTTTACTAATGTTTTTAATGTTTTCATTAAATTCCTAAAGAGATATATAATTTCTAAATTATATGCCATCAAATAATACCATACAAATGGTTTTAGTTGTTGTGACAAATTTCATTGATAAAAAACTGAAAATGCTTTTAATTTTTTATATCAATAATATGAAGGAAATTATCTATAAATTGATTTTAACATTCTCAACACTTCTCTTTCTTATTATCCTAGAAATTTAACTGCTAATCCTCACTGGATCATTAAATTTGTCCCTGTGTGTGTATTCAAAAATATTATTAGAAATATTTGCTTGATATTTTCATGTGAATTGTATATCAAAAGCAACAACCTTATCGCCCTTAAAGTAACTATTTAACTTTTGAAAATTATTAAAACCATTTCATTTCCAAATATTTTCAAAACGGTTTACAGTTTCAAATTGGCTATTTTATTTTATAAAAAAGACAAAACCAAAAAACAGAGCAGTGTTGAGAGGAGGTAGTAAGTTTTTTTTAATCATGGATTTTTTTTAAATTTAAAAAATATGTGCAAGTCAATTGGCACCTGATCCTTTATAATATACATTAACAAATTATTAAGAAAAACAAAATATGTTGTGTTGAATTTTCATTGAAAAAAAAAATCTAAATTTTAAAAATCAATTCTTTTTTGTTTCTAAAAAATTTGTTTTAAATTAGCCATTATTTGTTTTATTTTTTTTTTTATTCATTACCTTTTTGTTTAATTAAAAAAACAATTCCATTATAAAAAAAATTAAATTAATTTCATTTGAAATTTAATTCTTTGCTTTTTTATATTTACAATTTTTACTTTACATAATCTTATAACAAATGTTTCTAATTTTTCTTTAGACATACGAAAAATGGTTTGATTTAAAAACATTAATAATAAAAATAATTTAAACAAAGGAAAAAAAATGTTGAAAAAAAACGTCCATTGCTTTTTGGGGGAAACTTTAAAAATTGTTTTTTATTATTTTGTTTTTGATTCTATAAAATTTAGGGTTTTATCCTTTTGGTAAAACCAGAAGTTGGTAAGAAATAATAGATTTTAATAGTTTTTACGTAGTTAAAAAAATACAACAATAATTTACTTAAATGGTGGACGCTATCATTTTTCTAAATTAAAGTCTTTGGGAAAAAAGTTTATTTCTTCACTGTAGTTCTATTTCTTGTAATAATATTTATAGCAGTTCAGTTCAAGTTATTTTGATTTTTAAATTCACAAATATATTCCACTGATTTTTCTATTGAAGGACAACCATAATTGTTTGCTTCTATGATCATTGTTTTTTTTATCATATTTTAGATAATATTTTTTTAATCAAAAATCTAAAAAAAATTTCTAAGTAATTAATTTGCAGTTTTGAACTATTTATCGGGATTTTTTTAAATCTAAGAATGTTAAATTTACTTTCTGATATTTCAACTACTGTGGAATTTCCACAGGTTCTGCTAGATATAAATAATAGAATGAATCAACTTACATGTGGTGTATGGAGAAATAAAGTAAAAACATGAATATTTGATATGAATTTTAGTAGCATACTAAAATAGTTTTTTTTATGTCTTATTTCATTAAATTTTAAAGGAAATTATTCAGAAATCAATATTTTAACCATGGATCTATCTTTTTTATGGATGATTATCATTAAGGAAATTATTTTTATCTTAACTATCGACCTGGTTAAAATGATGAGTTGTCTGAAATTGAAAATGTTTTTATAGCCAAATATTTTATCATTTACTTGGAATTCCATAAGAATATTTGTTTAAAGTAGATATAGTTTTGCCTAAAAGAAATTGAATAGAAATCATATCCAAAGGTAAGTATTTCTTCTGCCAAAGCTTATATAATGATTTATAAAATCTACTTTAGAGTCAATATTCAATGTTTCAATTCATAGATGTAATAACCAAATTATTTTGTCTTTTTTTTTTTTTTTTTAAAAATATCATAAAAATAATGTATCAAATAGGACAAGATTTGAAATTATGGAATTAATGAAAAGCAATTGTATGTATTTCTGGATGATTTCAAATGCTTTTTATAGAGAATGATTCAGTTTTTCAAAATTGTTGAATTATTATCATTCAAGTTTTTATGAATGCATTAAAATATCATGAAGATATTCCATTTTTGTTAGCATTATTCATAACAATCTATCATAGATACAGATATAAAATAGGTAGATTTTATTTTAAAGTTTCAGGATTCAAACTGTCACTTGAATGCTTGGCTAGTAGTGGAAAATCTATTACTCCGCTTTTTGCATATGGTATATTTGATGCTATAATGTACAAGCTTTCTTTGTTAATGTGAAGAGGAAATCTTTATCCCACAAATTGTTCAATAAGTACTAATCACAGGCATCAAATAACCAACCAAAAAATTATAACTAATAGCATTCCCCATGACAAATTAGGGTCTCATTATTGATATGAAATGTTTTGAAAGCCTCTAGAATTAAGTTTGAATTAAGGTTTGCCATTGCCATCAAACAGCCTAATCACCCAAAAGCCTCTATATTAGATATGCAATACCCTTTTCCTATTAACCATTTGTTGCAATAAAACACACTATCACAGGTGTGCCACCTTTGTAAAAATGAATCAGGAAGTAATTCACTAGTAAACATTTTGCAAGCAGTCATCTCTTTGGACAATTTTTAATGGTTAAGTAATTGAATCACAACTGCCTTTTGACAATGATTTCAAAGGTGTTATATTTAAAAATAAATAAACCTTGTATGTTAAATAATATTATTTTGATTTTGGGGATATTTGCTTCTTATTTATTTTATTCAACAATTTTCTTTCCAACATCTCAAACTAACTTCTATATTTTGTATATCTTTATTGTTCAATAACTTTTCAGTGTTTTCAAAAGATTGTTTTTCGTTATTGCTAATTGAAAATAATGTTGAATAAATCAAGCTTTTTCCTTAATTCCTAAAATCATTTTTGGTATTATAAGTTAGATTATAGTTCTAACTAGAAAAATATATTTTCTTACTATTTTCTTTAACTATATATAATTTCACTTTCTTTAGTCTAAAAAAACAACTGAATTTTGAAAAAATTTAGATTTGTCTCAAACTAATGAACTGCAGTGTGTATAGACAGATATAGACACATACTTTACATCTTTTTTTGTTAGATTTTCTGAATTATTATCTTACTTTTTGAAGACACTGGAAACTATTAATTTAGAAAATATCTTTTTTATTTTTGTGGAGTTATCCATTATTTCACTTTGTAATTTTCATTTTTCTGTTTTTCTCTCTCATAGCGCCCTAAAAGAAAGCCATTGCGTGAGTTTTTTGTTGACGAAGATGAAGCTTTGGAAAGTAAGTTTACTTTTTCATTGTATTTACCTTTACATCAATATTTTGAAGAGATATTAGTGAAATTTTTAGATTAAAAAACAATGACTAAGTAATTAAATACTCACAAATAAAAGATAGGGGAAATCACATCAGTGACAAAATTCAAACAAATTTATAGATTTTAATTTTTGAATGATGTTTTAATTTTAACTCCTGTTTCTTGAAAAAAAGAAAATCTTAAACTAGTTTCTAAATTTTTTTTATTGAAATCTAGGAGTTTATGTACTAAATCTTAAAGTTAAACTCTAACTCTTGTATACTAAAACTTTACAGAACTGGAATATCACTAATACGGATTCAATATATAAAAGACAAATTGGAATTTTTTAAAACACAAATATAGAGATCGATAAAGATAATTTTTCATGTAGTTGATAAATTTACTTTTTTATAATGATGTATAGATATCAGAAGGAATACTGTTCTTATAGCATTATTTTAAAACCTGTGAATATGAAACAAACAGACAATTGTTAAAATGTGAAATTCCATTTAACAAGGGATTAGCTTTAGGTTTGAGCTTGTTTTGTAAAGATGCTTAGGACAAATTCCTAAATTTTGTTTAAAAAAAATCTTATTCAAAATAAGTACTACTGTAGAACATTAGCTTAGAACAGTTATTTAACTTTGATATAGGGCTATATATTGATGAATGAACTTTTTGTTTTCTGAACATCTACCCTTCCAAAATATAGTTTACTTTTAATAAATAAATAAATATATTGAAAGATACTTTTGTTTATAGTTATTAATTTCTCTGTGAAAAGAATAAACAGCTTTTTTATTTTTATTTAAGAATAATTTAATAAAGTTTCATTTAAAGAAAACAACTTTTTTTCAATTTTTTTATTTCATAACTAAAATAAGTATTTCCATTTTATTTTTGTTTAGCTCCTCCACTTGATCCAAATGCACCCAAACCTGAGGGAGCTGAACTGACCCCAGTGGCTGGAGAACAACTTTGTGTAATTATATTAATTATTACTTAACATTTACATGATTTAAAACATTAGCAATTTTCATTATTTTTTCGAATTTTTCAAAGAATAGATTATATTTATTTGATACTGCTTAAATTTTATTCATTACAAATGAAAGTATTTTCTGCTTTATTTTGCTTAAATATGGTTCTTTTTCTATTTTCTTTATTTGTTAAGAACCTTTCATTCAATAAATTGTTAAGAAATATTTTTTATAGGATTTAACAATTTACATATCTATCTTAGGCTGTAATACAGGGATCACTCCAAAAGTAATGCCTCCTATATTTTCTAATTCCGCCTGAATGGATCAAAGGGTATTGCAAATTGCATTGTTATGATAACTGAATTTTTGAATTCATGACTTGGGAGTTTAATTTCTCTGTTGTAGATATTGGCAGTGTGAGACTCTAAGAAAGTAACCTCTGTCATGGATGCATGTCAGAAGCAAAGATGCATCATTTAATTCCTGTATGCAGAAAAAATTGAACTGATCAACATCCACCAGCATCTATTGAACGTTTACAAAGCTGATGCAGCACTATGAAATCAATAAACTTATTTCCTAACTGTGCTGACATGTTTATGTCAGCACACTTTAGTGATTTCATAGTGGTGACAGGCATGTGAGTGACAAAGCATACTCTGGATGCAAAATTGGATTGCCTTGTTCATTGCTGATAAAAGTGGATTGAGAATGGTGGTGACCATGTTGAAAAATAAATTCAGGAGCAAAAAAGTTGCTTGTACCATTCCAAACTTTGTAGCTCTTCAACTTTTAATGAATAACTTTTAAAAATAGGTGGTATTACTTTTGGAATGGCCCCCGTATCTTAGTTTGATGATATTTTTTATTATACTAAGTAATTACAGAAATCTGTCATCTTAAACATGAATAATTGAATGTATTAATGATTTTCTAATTACTAAATTACTGTTATGCAATTGTTATTAATTTAGAAAGAAAGAGAAAAACAGATTCTTTTTTGGCATTTAACTGCTCTGGCTAGATTAAGCCATCAGCCTCCTCATGGGGTATTTGATCTTAAATATTATGCAAAGTGTATTGGTGGGTGTTTTCTAACTGACTTTGATCTGCTTCGCTACAGTTTCTTAACATTTTTTTTTAAAAATAATCTTGGATTTTATTTTGTATCTGTACAGAAACTGAATTTTAAAATCTCTTTTTTAGGTCTTTAAAGGAAAAATAATTAGAAATATTTATAAGGAATAAAATTAAGGGAAATAACAAGGTCATGTTTTATATATTTATAAAAATATTTTTAAAAACACGAGACAGTTTTTAAGTATTTATATAAAAAAAGGAAATGATTAATTTAACATGGAAAAAGATTACATTAAAAAAAAATACTGGATTCCGTTTCAAAACAACAATTCCTTGATTCTGTCCATGCTGAAAATTGGGTTCCTACATATAACAACTACCAGGATTTGTTCCACTGTGAACAGCTACACCATCACACATGTAGGCCTATATGGAGAAATATAGATACTGCAAGCGATTACAAAATCAAAAGTAAAGGTGATTTTTTTTTTACGAATACTTTTATGAATAATTGAAAAATCGCTTGAGGTGTCTTTCGACCCCCTAGACAAATATCGACCCCTTGGATAGCCTCATTGACCCCCAGGGGTTGATATCAACCACTTTGCTGACCCCTGGGCTTAAAATTCTTGCACTCTTTTTTTTTTTCTCTAATCTTAATTTTTGTCTCTTGTGCCTCCTTTGAAAAATTGTTTTTTTTTCTTTATTTCTATAGATTCCTTCGGGACTTCCCAAGAGCCTCCAAGATGCTGTACTACGATATGGTTCCTCCACATACAAAGCAAATGCCATTACTGTTTTAGACCAGAATGGCAAACCCACTTATAATCTAACTTATGGTAAGCATCTATTAATCATATGAGTAATGTTGTGGACACTGATAGTTTGTTTTTTTTCAGTTTTGGCAGTCAATTCAAAGAAAGTTTCTCTTCGTACTCATAATAGGAAACTTAAAATCCCAGTTGATTCATTTTGTTTACATTTTAGTAAATACTTCTTAGAAAAGTATATAACCTCCTCTTTCACTTTTACTGTGCTTCCTTGTGCAACTACCATTGTGTAGAAGTAGTTTTATCCGTTACTATAAAGTTAGCTTGAATTTTACTTAATAAACCCCAAACTTATACATCATTGAAGCCTTTTAATTAATATGTTTATCCTTATGTATATTTAGGTTGCATTTTTTTTCATTCACATAGGTTTCATTGAAAAGAACAGGCATCTGTCTACTTGCTTTTTCTTTCATTTTTCCTGTTTCCTGATAAGTGTGTTTATACTGAGCTTGAATGTTTTTAAATATTTTCTGTAATCCCTAGTACTTTCGGACTGCCCTGAAAAAAATAAAGAAAAAAATAACTAGATGGAAAATATCTGTTCTTTTCAATCAAAACTGTGTGAATATATATATGGTGACTGCCACTTAACAGAAGAAGGCCAACTCTGATGACACGTCTGAAATGTAAGATTTATCTGTACTGTAATTAACATGTTGTATGCTTTTATGACATGTACAACACAGTCTTTTTCCATTCGGCCTTTAACCAATCATAAGCAAAGCAAGATGACTGATTGGCCAAATGGAGTGCAGATTTTGTATCAGAGTGCCTTTCTCTGAGATGAGTTACTCTCATCTGCCCTAGACCGTTGAAAGTTAATGTAATGGTTTTGACTAGGATTTGAACTTGAGTAATACAATTCTAGAGTTCAAGCTTTTACCACTGCTCCACCATTGCACCCTTATATATATATATATATATCATATACGCACATGTATATTTAGGGAGCAAATCACTATTCATACATTATTGATACCCAAACTTAATGTTTAATGAAACCTGTATCTATCTATCTATCTATGTATATATATGTTCTTAATAATGCTATTGCCAAACATATCTGAGAAATTAATCATAATTTCAATTTTGAATATTCTAAGTTATTAGTTAAAATGCATAGTTACAAAATTAAAAACATATAAGCTTGCATAATTCTCAATTACCATACCATTAACCAAAGACCAGGTTTTTATAAATTATCCCTTCGTTTAGCTAAATTTGTGTTAAAGAATTATGATATCCCTTATTTTAGTCAATAATCTTTATTAGCATTAATATAACTCGGTTTAAATTATTTTTTATGAATTCAATATTTATTTTAGCATTTCTTAAATTAATAATTAGGTTTACTAGCAATTTTCTTTTTCAATATTTTATTTTGTAAGGTACAGCTATTATCTATGAACATTATGCAAATGAGATATAGTCTGTACTCTCATTTGGTTTTGTAGAAGTATTCAACTATCAAACAATTCCAATACCCAAAGACCATCCGGCATTAAATGACCCAGGATGGTTGATATGCCGTTAAACAAATCAATCAATCAATCAATCAATCAATCAAACAAGATTCTTAGTTGAGAGGAATGATTTTAGTAATGACAGTTAGATGCTTTGAAAGCCTCCAAAATAAAGCACTTTTCCACAAAATGTTTGTTAAAGTATTTCGTCCCTTACCCTTGCTTATGTTTTATGTGGTTGATTTTATACAATTATCCTCAACTGCTTTTACGTAATTCTATCTAACTAGACAAATCCATTTACATTTTTTTTCTCTAACCAAACCCAAAGCTATGTAATTGACCTTAAATAACCCATAGAGGTTGATAGGTCAAAAAACAAAACAAAAAAAATCCCCCAAAGCTGTCTTAATTCTTTCAACAGATTAGAGATTGAAATACGGTCATGATAGAATACAGTTAAGATCTTGCTTGCTCTTATTGGGCCTGATTTCCAATTAGGAGAGTCTACAATGAACAATATTGTTATTATTATCATCATCGATAATGAAAATTAAAATAATTGATTATGATTATTTCGTATTAATGTGAAAGCACTTCTTTGATTTCTTTTTTTGTGCTACAGATTCAATCAAAATTCTTCCTTTTTTTTTCAATTCATTATGTTTCCATTTATATTTTGCTATTTCATTTATTGAATATCATTTAATCTTGTTAATGCTTAAAATGTCTTATCCAATAGTCCTATAAACTTTGTAGTACAGTGCAACTTTCAGCACAATATAGATTCCAATAGATATTAATGTTAGTAAAAGCTTTTATCATTACTTGATTTGATCAATATCTTTTTAATAAATTTTATTGATTGCTTCTATTCTTAAAAGAAATCCATTAATGTTTGTTCAATTATAATTTATGCTTCATATAAAACATAATGCTAATTTAAAAATTGTATGCTTATTTTTGGCTTACCCATTACTGTTAGCCTTACTGTATTTCAAGTTTCCTAAGTAACAATTGAATTTGATGACTTTTGTTTTCGAAATAAATTTTGTTAATTGATCAATGTATACTTTTATTTTATTTTTTCAGGAAAACTTTACAGTAGGACATACAAAATAGCTTATAACTTACTAAATAAAGTGGGACAAAAAGGAGGAGAAATCGGAATCAAGCCTGGTGACAGGGTAAGCATTAGACTAGAAAACTATTCCATTTTGTTTCCATCAGAATTGTCTCTTCAGTCAATTAATAATACCTTTGCAACTGTTTGTAATAGATGATTTAACTTGAAGATCTTTATGATGGACCCTCATTTCAGTCATCAAATATTCATTATAAATGATTTCATTTTAGAATTTGATGCTCACTGAAAATTGAAAGAGATAATAAACCTATGTAAGCACTCTCATCCTTGCATGTATTTATTGTAATTTTTATGCATCTATAGGAAACAAAAGATCTATGTCATTGTGCTAAACTAATCTTTCCATAATGTTAGGAAGCATATACAGAGAATTATGGACTCGTACTTCACCCCATGGTATTTTATTCTAAAGTAAATGCAACAGATCAATCATAAATTGAATCTAAGGATGTTTGCATAAAATATTAATTATTCTTTTATTGTGACATTTAGAGATAGTTTGATTAAAAGAATAAACTGAGTAAATATTAAGTTGTTCCAAAAGTTCGAGAAAGCATATCAATAATTCTTTGATTTGAAGCTGGCTGAATGGTACTCTGACCTGATCCGAAAGCTTACAGCTCAATGGTAGAAAAAATCTTGGAAAATTGTGGTCTTTATTTTGAAGAATAATTTTTGTTTTTGTTATTACTTGTCAAATAAAATTTCAAAGTTTTTACAAACTTTTAGGACAATGTAATAATTATTCTCTCAAATTACTTTAGTTTGTATAAATCTTTTCCTTATTTTAAAAGTAAATATATTTTTCTTTTTCTTTTTTCAATTATTTCCAGGTTGCACTTGTCTATCCAAACAACGACCCAATATCATTCAGCTGTGCTTTTTATGGCTGTCTTATTGCTGGTGTTGTTCCCGTACCTGTCGAAGTTCCTCTTACTAAGAGGGTAAATATCATTACATTTTTTTCTATTTATCACTTTAATTACTTTTATTTTTCAATTGATTTCAATTATTTCCAAATCTTGTTGTTTAAATTTCATTTTGTGAATCTTTACTAACTAAAAAGGTTTAATCATTTATCTTTTACTGTCTCCTCTGTGGTTTTAATTTTCTACATTTAACAAAACATTTTTATGTCACTGATTTTGCCTTGTGTCTTTTGTTCGTTTTTCAGAGAAAAAAAAGAGGCAAAGGTTCTCTTTAATTTGATTAATTTAATATCTTAGGCGGGAGGGGGGGGACGTATTTGAATTTGTTTGTTTTCCTTATTAAAAAAATCTTCAATATTTTTGGGGAAGCTTGATTCTCAATTATGAAGAGACTCATCAAACATTGGTAAATCAACAATCAAGCATTTTAATCATTCAAAAAATATTTTCTCTTTTTTTCATTATTA
>JAYKTE010357956.1:0-10922 GCA_036873565.1 Xipholeptos notoides
ATTTAAAAAATCAATGTGGATGGGACCTGTCAACTCATTGATAGTAATTCATATTGGTAAAGGGCAACACTGCTCAAAAGCTCAAGGATATAATGAGCACATAAAATTGGCCTTGTACTTAACTTGGGTTGGTGCTCAACCAAATATATATAAATATGAGGATGGTTCCAACAGAAATGCCACCTATTTTGTTTAAAGAGCTACAAAGACAGTAGTGGTACCATTAAATAGAAAAACATTGTGTGCTTCAAAATTTATTTTTCTACATAATCACCACCATTCTCAATGCACTTTTCCTAGTGATGATTGAGTCACTGTCTATGGTCATCTGGAATGCGCTTTGTGGCTCATATATCTGCTACCACTCTGTTCAATTTTTTCTGCATGGATAAATTCAATGGCGCATCTTGGTTTCTGAAGCATGTCCATGACAAGGGTTGATTTCTTAGCGTCTCACACCATTAATATCTGCAACAGAGAGATTAAACTTTCAGGTCATGAATGTGCAAGTTCAGTTATCATAAAAATGCAATTTTCAATCTTCTCTGATTCATTAAGCCTGAATAAAAAGTAGGAGACATTACTATGGGAATGTCCTTTAAAATAGATTCAATCAATATTGTGTTGCTTTGGAATAGATAAAGTCTAATAATAATTTTATAATGTATTTTATACAAGTATGTTTAGATTAAGGCTTTAATTCATTTTTTGGAAATCTTTTTTATGTAGTCATTCATTTTTGTTCATAATTAAAATATTAAACTATTTGTGTCTTATGTACTTTTAAGAAAGGAAAAATGATGATTATTTTTTCATTAACACTTAACAAAAGTAGTTAATTCTTGGCAAATGCTTATAAATCTTAAATTAAATGCTAATAATGCTGAAAGAGTGAAATCATTTTTGTTAACATAAATAGCAAAAACCCAAAAAATAAATAATGCTATTGTATCAAATTGTGTGAAAGATTTTGTAAATTCAGCAAGATTCAACTAACCATTAGAAATGAAGAGATGAAACTCATACTATTAAAGAAGAGGTAAAACTGTAAAGCTAAAAGCAAATCAAAGTGTTACAAATTCCAGTAGGCCCTCAACATCTCAAAATCATATGAATTAAACACTCTTTTTGTAATCAGTGTTTCCCTTCACCTAATTTAGTTACTCTGATTGATTTGATAGGCCTCATCTACCCAGACTTACATTTTATCCTTACACTTAGACAAGTTACTCCCTAGAGTTAACCAGCCTCATCTGCAAGAGGCAAGTAAAAGTGAATAAAATAGTTTTGATTAGGATTTGAACTCATTTAATACAATCCCTGAGCCCAAATTTTTACCACCCTTCACCTTCCACATACATATATATGTTTATTTATATCTATACCTCTCTATACAAAGATATCCTTTTGCTACAATACCAATGTTTTACATAGGCATTACTGAATGTCTAATTACTTTTGTTAGAGAATGATGTGGAATACATGATCTGTGTAAACAGATTGTAAATGCCACAAAAACAGTAAAACACCTGCTCTTGAAAAGGTAAGCTGGTTTATAATGCAATATATATAAGCCAAAAAAATAAAAATAAGATAAACATGAATGGCTGGAACACATAAAAAGTAAGACATTAGACAGACAGTGTTATAAGACAAGAAAGAAAGACAGCCAGTAGGTATTTAATAAAAAAAGATACATATTTTGAAACCATCTTTCTCGCAACAATATTTAAAATGTAAATTCTCCAGTGAATATGATTTGGCTAAATTAAAACTTAAATCAATTTCTATCTTAAGGGAGAATTAAGTTTTTTGATAAAAAGTTAGTTTTTTAATGTATTTATAAAACAAAACTTTTGAATAGCATTTTAAAAGGTTTTTTTTTAAAAATTTAAACAGAACTTTATTATTTATAGCAAAATTTATATCAGACTCAAGCAATCAATTTCTATTATCGTTTTATTCTATTAATCTTTTTAGGTTCATACTTTTGTTAATTTTTTTATTTATACTTTAATTTTACTCAATGTTTTCAAGTACAGATTGAAATTAATCTCTTTTTTACAATTATAAAAACTAGAACTTTTATAATAACATAAAAAGTGCTTTCTTAGTATCTATATGCAGTATTAACTATATTTTCAAGTAGTATACAGCTATAGATATAGTATATTATGTAGCAGAACTGCACTTCTAAAGAATTCTTTTGATTCAAACTACCTCAGTTATTTTTATTATTGGTAGAACTCCATCAGAAAGATGATTTATTTTTTTCTTAAGAAATCTTTTTTTGGTCTATTTTTGGAATTCTTGAAATATAATTTGTATATTCATTTTTCAGACTGTTCTCATATTTTTATTATTGTTTCACTTTTGTTTCGGCAGACTAATTCTTAGGCTTTCTTCAGGCATGTTAACTACAAGCAGATTGAATGGTTACATCTTTGGAAATGTATTCTTGGAAATTACAATCCTTGGTTTTAAAATTGAAACCATCACTTTTCGACTTAAGAAAACAATTCCAAAATTTAACACTTTTATTCAGTCATGGTTAATTCACCTGAAGAAGACCAAAGATAAAGAAAATAAGGAAACAAAAAAACAAGGGAAAGAAAGAATATTATCTATAAATGGAACTTTGTGTATGAGCATATGTATGTTCATTCCGTATGGACTCCAAAATGGCTGCACTGATTTTTCTTGAAAATTCACATAGTTGTATTTGATGTATCTGCAACTGTTTTTAGCTGGGATTTATCTCAGAATACCCCTAATAATTATCAAAAGTACATAATAAAAAAATCAGATTCAGTGTGAAATCGTAAAAATTGCCATTATAAATGTGTGTTGTGGGCCAATTGTTAGAGCAATTGTTTCACATGGCATGGTCTGCAGGTTTGAATCTGACTTGGGGTTTTAGAATGGTAACAACATTGTGTGTCACTGATGAGATCCGAAAGATCAAAACAGTTGTCTATCACTACAATGTAAGCTATGCATGATTTTGCAATTAATCATTAAGTATTAAATTGATTGGAATATATATATATATATTTGGCCATAGCAAAAATTTTCTGAGTTGCCCAGGCAATGCTGGGATATATTGACAGTAAAGTTATAGACAGAATACATATTAGAATTCTGTTTTAAATAGATAAGCTTATAAAAGGTAAAGACTAATGATCTGCAATTCAAATATCAAAGTTTAAATCCTCAGAAGGAGCATACCTACTACTATTGTTTTTGTACATTGCTCTGTTGAAATGCAGAGGAAATTTTCTCCATAAATCTCTGATAATTTTCAATTAGCCCATTCACACTTGCACTACATAGAGATTGTAAATACATCAGTTCATAGATAGAACAACTTTTCAGCAATTTAATGACAGCATTTGTATGCCTGCTGAAGTTTTACTTTACCAGTAATAATGAAAGAAGATATTAACAACATCAGAAATGTCTCTAGAGAGCCCTAGGAAATCCCAGTATCTCACGTTATTGAATTATGATGAGGCTTGATTCTCCTTAAGTCTTTTAATCCTCTGTATTTCTCTTGTGGTTGTGAGTTGTTGCAAATGCATCATGTATATGCTAGTCATGTTAAGATATATCATATATCTCATTTAGAGTTTCTTTCTTTTTCACAAAGAAGTTAACCACACCTAATAATTAGCTACTGAGAATGTCATATATTATTACAGAATGAAGGGTAAAACCATGATTTTACTTTTTAGGTTCAGCAAAAAAAATCTACCTCATGCGAATTACAAATTGTACAAAAATAAAGTTCTGAAGAAATTATAAGGATATATGATGCTTATTTTTCTACAAAATAATTCTCTCATTTATAATGGGAACTCTACTTGGGGCACTGGATAAGCACTTGGACTTTTAAATCTTGATATATGAGTTCAAATCCCAATTGTTCTATTATGTACATATTTTGGCAAATACCCCTGAGAAGTGAATGATTTCTTACATTTAGCCCATATACGTATCAAATAGTGCATCTAGTGCCAATAAAAAAGATAATGTGTTGATGAAAGAAAGACATTTAACAAATTAATTTTTATCATCATTAAATTAACTTTATATTTTAATTTTTATCATCATTAAATGACCTTAATATACCATAATATAAACAAACAAAATAAATCTATGATTGGACATTCTGTTGTGATCAGTATTTTGGTAATATTTAAACTATGACCTGATCACTATGTTATTGAATCTAATTTTTTTAAACTTATTATTTTAGATAAACATAGGTATTAACAATAATAAACATAACAACAATAATTGTAATATGAATAGCAACAACAACAACAAGAATATCAAGAAGGACAGGAAGAAAAAGAAAAAGTGAATTCACTCTGCAGAATTGGTAATCCCTTAGGAAGAAAATGATCAATCCGATTAGAAAGAGTATCACCCAAAACCATGAATTATACACAAAATACATGTTAACACCACCTGTATTCACACTAAGTCCTGGGTAAAGATCTGATTATGATGATAAAAAAGGTGTAAGAGCAGCAATAGTAATGACAACAATACTATTACAAATAATAATAACAGTAATAATAAATTTAAAAAAATCATATTATGGAATCTTTGAGATGAGGCTTGATAATTTGTACATCTACTATAGATCTCATCTTTATCATTGTTACCATCACAATATTTCAGCTAATTAATAATTCAGTCTTAAATGCTATGAAGGTAATGATAATAGAGATGGGGACAATAGTCCAAATGATAGATGTACAAATAAAATGAAATAACTTGGAGTCTGTGTACTTCACAGATGGTTGTCCTCATCCTCATAGTTGTTGTTTCACAAAGTTTCGGCCAACTTATTCTCTGGCCTTCTTCATGTGATTAAACACAACCCGATAGGAGTGCCAAGTCTTGTAACCACATCCTCAGTAATTATGGCCTAGTTGTTGTCTCATTGCATTGTGGCCAAGAAACACTTTGAATATGAATGAGGACAACAGTCCGCAAAGAACAAATGCACAAACTATGAATCCTTATCTTGAAGGGTTCTGAAAATTTTTTTATTAATTATAACTTTGTGTCAGTTTTTTATAAAATCTAAGTTACAACTGTAAAGGAATTACATTTTATTCTATGTATGATTTCTATTAAAACAGTAAAGTCATTAATAAATTTTAGTATGCTATGCATTATATATTTAGTAATAATGGTGATCAATTAATTATGAAAGATTCTGAATAAAAAAGAAGCAAATGAATGATATGATATTTATCTGTTTTTTAATGTTTGTAAGTTGGAGAAAGTTGTTTGTTATTATTTTTTTAGTGTTCTACTCAGAGGGTTGTTCCAAAATTACCTGCTGAACATTTACAAAACTTATGCAATTGATGTCACCACAGCTAGAAGATCAGTTTGCCAATTTCAGAGTGATGACAGGGATATGAGTGACAAAGCATGCTTTGGACACAAAAATGGACCATCTCGGTCATCACTGGCAAAAGTGCATTGAGAATGGTAGTGGCTATGTAGAAAAATAAATTCTGGAGCTCAAAAAGTTGCTCATTTTAATGGTACCACTTTCGTCTTTTGTACTTTTTCAACTTTTGAAAAATAACTTTGAAAAATAGATACTTTTGGAATGACCTTCATAGTATTTTCATAAGGTTAACCATTTATTTACTGGTTACTTTTAGTGATGTTAATATTAGGAATTATATTTCAGCATTAATGTTATTGCATGAAAAAAAAAGTAATGCATCATGAATTAAAAAGAAAGATTGAAGGCTATAATGCATTAGAAAGTGAGAAAGAAAAGAAAAAAGGGATACATAGAGAGTGCACAAGAGAAGTATATGATATAAAAAAATGGGAAGTTATTAATCGTAGAAACATATCCTTCAAAACAGTTGAGTTTTAGGATGCTGCACAAGCTTTGAAATAAACAAGAATGTGTTGAAATAAACTAGAATAGACTGAAGGAAAGGAAATATGGATGAATCAAAGCCTTCATCTTAAAAGCACTTTTGTACTCCTTCATGTAGTCAAAATTTTCATCTGCAATTTCCTTTTGCGTGTGAAGATCACAGCCACCGAAACTACAGTAAACATCAATGAATGATGTGTTTATAATGGCAAAAATTCACCAGCCAATAATTTATTCAATCTAGCACTATATTTTGTCAGTGTCTGAAAAGGGTTGTTTTATTCTCTGCATGCAGGAAAGGCATTGGACCAATTTGTAAATATAAATTACGAGGGTTGTTCCAAAAGTAATGTCTCCTATTTTTAAACTTTTAGCTAAAGAAAGATTAAGATCTAGGAAGATGAGAGCAGTACCATTAAAACAAGCAAACTTTTGCATTTATTTTTCTACATAGTCAACACCATTCACTTTTTCATTTTTGCCAGCCATGAACAAGGCAGTTTATTGACAAGGTGATTATTGTTATATACTGATAATAACATCAACCTCTTTTAGTAAAATCACAGGACCAGTGGTGTAGTAACTGTTTTTGCCGCCCAGGGCAGTCATAAGATTTGCACCCATTCCAGCTGGCCTTTGATAATCTGTTAACCTTCAAAATTTTAAAAATCTCTCAAAATAGAATCTAATTTTAGAGTGCTGCTAATATTCCTAGACTTTTATCTTATTACAGGGTTCATAAGTATACAAAACCAAAGGTTTTTCTAAACCAAAAAACATATAATTTAATTGATTTGTTTTACTGTCTTCATATTTTCAAATTTAAAATCTATAATATAATTTCACTATGGATTTTTTTCTAAAACTTTGTAGGAATAAAATAAACTATTGAGGATGATATGCCATATAACAAAAATAAACCAAATACATTTAATGTGTTTCTTCAATTCAAGAGCTACCTGTTGATACTTAAAACAAAATTTGAAGTAGGTTCAATCTCTGATGAGTGAACATTTAATGATACATTGAAGAGTCTCACAGATCTTCTTTATGTTTATCACAATTCTTCATTCGATAACTATAACATCTAGAAATTATTAGGTAATATGAATAATGCATATCACTAAAAGAATGGAAAAGATGCTTTGTTGTTATGAAAGGATTCTAAATGGCAGTTTCCACTAAATATCCTTATCAAGTCTACAAGGATCGTTATTTGGAGCTGCAAGCAGGCCATTACAAGAATAAAGATTTTATTACCTCATGCAAGTATTGTAATTTATGGAATTACAATTTTACAGCTACATTCTTAGATATTTGGGAATTGATATCCATCCTATACTCTTGAGTAATTATATGTTCAGGTATTCACTTGCTGTCTGGAATTGTTATGTATTATTTGCAAGACTTACTTAAGAGCTACAATAAAGAAGTATAAAATGTGAGGCTACAGAATATAACAACTAGTACATAAAATTGATTCTTTCTGTAGAAAGAACATATTAGTTAAACCTATCAAGCATCATACACATATAATCTTTTAGACTATTGTCTTTATCTTTATAATAATCAAAATTAGGAAAATACTTTAAATAAAGAAAATTTGCTAACAAATAATAAAGATACTCATTTTATAGATATATAAACATATTCAAATATACTTAATTGATTAAAACCAAAAATAACTTGATATCTAACAGAATTGATTCCTTGTTTAATGGCACAAAAACAGAGTGGATTTTTTAAAGAGTTGAATAATTTTTTCAGAAATGATTTATACGCAAATGAGAACTATTTTTCTTAGATATTATGTTTAGTTTAGCATTTAAAAAATTTGAAAATAATAATACTTTTCAAAATTAAATATATCCATGGTAACGTACTTAAGCATGTTAATAATTACAATCCATTTTAAATTTGATACAAAATTTGTAAGACTTATTTCATAAATATAAATTAATTGAGCTATAATTACATTAGACATTGGATATATGATAATGAAAATATCTACAATCAATTGATATAATGTAAAGAAACAGGCAAAATCCTATCCAAAAAACAGGGAGAGAGGTTAAGAAATATAGACTGTTTGATAAGGGAAATGATTGACAAGATAGATTTAAAAATTGAAAAAAGAAAAATTGTTGAAATTTGAGGTAGAAAAAGGAAAAAAGGAAAAAAAAAATAATAATACTAATTTACAGAAATTAGGGAATAACTCAATGAAACAAAAACAAAAACTCAACAAACACTATAGACTAAACAAAAGTTTAAAAAAAAATAAAACAAATAAAGAAAATAATTTACAGAAATTAGGAAATAACTTAATGAAAAAAATCAACAAGAAGTTAACAAACACTAAGTACTGAAAAAAAAATTTAATAGAAAAAATTAGAACAGTATTTCAACAACAAAAAAAAAAAATGAAGAACTTTTTATTTTGTTATTTGTTTCTTAAGTCAGAGCGAACTTTGTCTAATGTGTTTTTAAAAAACAAATATATATCCCCTAAATAATTAAAATTCTCGCTGGAATTTTATTTTGTGGATAAAGAGGTATGTTATATATTAATGCAGGGAAAAGGATTTTCTGGCATAAAACGACAAACTAATAAAAGGTTGGAAAATCCATGTCCCCAAAACATGACAATGTGGACAGTTACGTCATCAAGTGCCAAACTAAAAGCTGAGTCAGCAAATAGATGACAAACAGATACATATATAAAGGACAGCAGAGAGGGGAGAGAGGAGAGAAGAGATGTGGGCCTCCTCCGGTGCAGGTGGACCAGAGAGAGCCATGTCAAATCAAAAAGCTCCAACACGAATGTTTGACAAGAAACTGTCAAGGAAATAATAACAAAAAAGCAAGTTGACCCAGTGACGAGATGTACTAACTAAGAAAACTACTACTATGATTTGTCGTCCATAGATAAAAGTTTATTACACTTTCTATAATTCCTGGTTGCTTGTTTCTTCTCTCCAAATAATGTTCTATAAAATTAATCATCCCATCGTTTTACAATAAGATTTTTTGTTATCATATTTTTTAATAAATGTATTTAAAAGAAACCATGTGAATATTTACATATAAAGGTTGATCTAGTAAAAGCAACTTTTTAAATTAAGAATTTGATTTTAAGTACAGAATGTAATTAATATTAAAACATCAAAATGAAAACTGAAAAAGTAAACTTTTAGCTGCAGGAATTTGAAAGTGGGATTCTTAAGTGAAGACCTATAAAACTGACACTTTATCTGTCTATGTTTTATCTATAATGAAGGTTGGTAGTGTGTGAGCTCTTGAATCAACACTGATGAATGAATTTTATGAATAATCAATATCAGGTTGAATTTGAATTGAGGAACGAATAAAAAGTAAACGAAAGAATGTACACAGATATAAGTTGAAGACAGGGAAATTTCTTTTGTGAACTGTGTGAATAGTAGAATTCTATAGACATTTGACCAAGATGAATCAAAAACTGTAAAATGTCAGGTTCAACATTAGAGTAGGTTTGATTAATGACTCAAGTATCTTGAATATATTGAATGGCTATTTATACCGTTAGCCTTCATTAGAAGTACAGGAGAAAAATCAGTCACTCGAAACAAGTTCAGATAGGTAATTTGGAAAGGATCAACATTTTATTTTGTTGATGACTGACACTGACAATTTTCAGATGGCTATTTACTTTTAAGAACTAATGCAAGTACCGGGAATAATTACACAAATGGATGTATTAAAATAAAACTTTAAAATCTACTGAGAAAGCAAGTAAATAAAAAATTTAAGATTTAAAAAAGAACAAGAATTGAAATTTTATTAAATTTTTAGATGTTCTTTATTCTTGTCTAAAAAAGTTTGATAATGGCATCTTTTTTAAACATTTCTTTTTTTTAACTGGATTAAAAGTTCTTAATCTAATGGAATTTGTGTTACATTAGATATATTACCGTGTAAAATTAACAAAATCTGATTTTCTTGGCTGAGTATATAAGAATATACTGTTTTCTATTTTCTCATAAGAATACCCTCATTGTATAAGTATTATTATTTTCACTATTTGTAATATTCAAGTTTATTTTTAGAAATGCTATTAGTAAGATAATGTCATTGCCGTATATGTGTTTTATTTAATCAAAGATATTATAGGTTTTTCTTACTATTATCAGCATTACTATAATTAAAATCATAGTTATGCATGCTTTCCCTTTCTAGCAAATAATCTAAAATATTTCTTTTGAAATAATTTTCTTTGTGATAATGAAGATATTCAGAAAATTTTGAATATTGGAAGGGTCCCCTGGTGCTGAGGTGGGGATATTGCCACCAAACAGGATCTGGAAAAAAAGTGTAAGATTTTTGTCTGACTAGTTTCTGATAAAATTTTTCTACTTTTCCCTCTTGTACACCTAACCAACCATGGTTGAGAACTATTTCAGGTGCTTTCCATCACTTAAGCTTAATAGAGTAATTTTAAAAATAAATTAAGTAATTCATATAATATATATATATATATCTTTGGGTTCTAATTGCCATATTGTCCTGGAAACCGGTTCTCAATTAGCCATCAATGAAAAACCAGTGTTTGGCTTTTGGATAGAACCACATTGAAATGAAATAGTTGATCAGATATTCAACAAAAATTCTCAATTGGTTTAATAGTTTTTATGAATGCTTCTGCAATGTTGGTATTGTTTGTTCTGTCGAGCAGTTTGATGAAGATCAAAAATTGTTACCCACATGAAGTAATTAAAATTATTTGGAAGTTCATATTTAAAAACTTATAACTATGCCAAAATCTTTCAGGTTCATAGCATTTTCTATTCTATTTTTGAACATTCCATCATAAATCTGCTTTTTCTAATTACTATACAATTTGTTGTTTAAGTGAGTAAGGTTGAATAAAGCTGTATTCCAGCTTGAGCTCTAAATAATATATATATATATATATATATATATACATACAAACACACACATCTAAATAACATATACACAC